>PVJO010004754.1:0-106109 GCA_004026905.1 Hystrix cristata
GAATGGTGTCTTGAGGGATGTGTGGAAATGGAAGAAATAGGAGCAAATGTCAAAACCCAGACAGGTGAAAAGAACAATTGAGTAAGATATCTACATAAAATAACCTGCTGACATATTTCTGGAAAGCAGTGCGGCAGGAGCGGAAGATAAACAGAGTGTGTAGCCAGACAAACATGAACTTGGTCTCTGCTGCTGCTCGCGAGCTGGTTAACTTTGCCGGAAGATTTAGTGGAGTCGGTTCTTTTATCTGTTGATGGGAATCATGACCAGTTTCCTCACTGGTTTCTGCACAGGTTGCACGAGACATATATGCAGACCCCTGGATGGCCCTTTGCACATCGCCACCCTGCTCCTGGGGCCTGCAGCTTGTGGAGGAGGAGGTGCCTAGACGGGGTCCCACAAGCCCTCCTTTAGCTTCTCTTTGACGGGGTAAGAGAATATTGGCGCTGTCAGGGCTGCTGGCTGTGCGGGGATGTGGGTTGGACCGACCGGAAGTGTCAAGGAGAAACTGCTAGGGAAGGTGCCCCTCAGCGCATCAGCAGGGGCTGTCAGGAGGGCGAGAAGCTGCTATGGCATCCGCGCAATCCGGATGTTGGGATGGAGAGTGAGGGCGATGGAGGGGAGGCTGCGCTAATGGGCTTTTAGCTGTGGGCTGTTAGAGAAGGGATCAGATTAATAGCAGATTCAGAAATGAAAAGGTGTTTAACCTGGATGGGGTGCAAAACTACCCAGGGGCTCAATATTTTGACTTCAAAAATTTGCTTTGGTTCCACTGAGGACCAGAGGAGCTCGATATGTTTCCTGTGAGTTGATGGAAAAATGAAACTTCTCTATTCTTTACACCATTTTAACCTGAAAATATTTCCAGAGTGCAGGAACAGGCTGACACCACACTGAAGGAGTTTTACTAGCATTACAGGGGGCTCGAACCCCGTCCAGGGGGCCTCCAAGGAGGCGGGCCTGGGGCAGGGTCTTAGGTCCTCCACAAAGAGGAGATGGCAGTCCGCGCTGAGCACCAGGACTCTGGACTTGCAGGGCTGTGGACCCTTGATGCATCTAGACCCGGGGACAGGCCCGGGCAGGGTGATCAGGACACCGTGTGAATGTTGTGAGTGGGAGGGACCTGCTGCCAAGCCCCCAGATAGCCCTTGTCAGAGAGGAAAAGCAGACACTCCTGAACCACGCGTGTTTTCTTTCCTCAAAGGAGACCTTGTGCAGCGCTCTTCTCCCTCTTCCCACTCTTTCAGTACTGGGCTTCTGGGTCTTTACCTCACTCACACATTTGCAGATGACATCAGCGAACGCCTTCCTGTTGGCCAAACCTAATGGCGACTTCACTGTCTTCATCGTGAATTCTGGTGGTCAAAGTGAAGACCAAATCCTCTCTGAACTATTTATTTACTCATTTATTTTTCTAGGCTTGAGAAATACAACCTTCTTTGCATTATATCCCTCCTTCCTTCCCTCCACCTCTCTCTTTCTCTCTTTCTCTCTTTCTGTCTCTCTTTCACAACAGCAACCACAGATTCCAGGTTCCTTACTTTGAGTCCTGCGTGTTGGGTGTGTGTGTGTGTGTGTGTGTGTGTGTGTGTGTGTGTGTGCCTATGTATTGCTTAACTACAGTTCACTGATTATGTGAAGACATAATCAGTGAACTTACGCCCAGGTAGACAGTAGAGATCAGTCATGTGATGTGTCCTTTGATGCACTCGGGAGATGGATGAATACAGGATGCAGGAGGGGCTACTTGCAAACAAGTCACAAAGTCTTACCAGATATTTCTTGTACAAGTAGAAGGCATATACTCTAACAAAAGCACAGGCTAGTAGGTACCCAAGCCAGTAATTAACACAATTCTTTGTTATCAGGATTAATATAAACATATACGAGAAACTTGAAATTTTTCCCTTTTAATATTTTCCTTTTCAGGACATCCATAACATTAACAGGGAATGAGTGGTTTTTCCCAAACCTGATATTGACTCGTCAAGACTAAGTAGAAGAATTGTGCAGAAAGAACCTGGATGGCAGAGTTATGAGTTCTCACAACTCAACAACACGCTTGTTATCTTTGGCACTAACGAGTTTATCGGCTGTAGTCCTCAGCCTGCCAAAACTAGGGTTATCATGGAATATTTTGTCTGACGCAGATTCACCTGCCACTAGAAAACAGCAGATTTTTCCAACATTTTCATCCAAACAGATCTGTGTTTTAGGGAAAAGTGTATGTGGGCAGGTGGCCAAATCTGTTAGTGCAATAACTAAGAGTGTTCCCAAGTTCTGCCTCACATGTTACCACAGTAGACTCCTGTCTATTCGTCAAGGTTTTATCAGAGCAGAATAGTTTTCCATGCCTGACAAAACTCTCTCCTCCTATCCACCTGCCCCCTAGAAGTCCTACTTTTCATGGTCATTTAAGCTTTAGAATTCAGAAAGACCCTGGATTAACCCTGGGAAACATCTCAACTCTGGTCATTATTTGTAAGGGTTTACTTTCAATGAACCCATTAACAAGCATCAGAAAAGTCTTATATATCTAACATTTTAGAAACAGTCATCTAGTATTTAACACTCTAGCATCCCCCTAAAATGACCTGATAATATCCTATCTGTTCTGATTTATCCCACCTCACAGTCCCCAGTCCAGTGAATTGGGCCTCAGTCTTAGAAAATGACTAATTTTTAGAAGTGGAACACGGTTTAGATATCAGAGGAAGACGAAACAATCAAAAAACATCTAAGAGAATTTTGCATGAAACTTTACTGTTTCATCTAGTTCAATTTAGTTGGAAGACGATATAATGTTTTTCTCTATTTATACCATATTCCAGGTACCTATTAAAAATAGCACATTTCAGCTCATCCGTCTCAAAGTCATCATATTTTCAGATTTTTTTCTCCTTACTTCTGCCTAGAAATACCCTCCTTTCTTTCTCTAGGATAGTATTTCTCAAATTTGTGTGCACACAGGAATCAACTCGGGAAGTCTGACTGAGGTCCTGCTGTAGGTCAGCTTCATTATATCTTCCCATGAGTTTTAGTTTTAGTTTTTCTGTTTTTGTTTTGTTTGGCACTGGGGATTGAATCCAGTGCCTCTATAGTGAACTAAATCGCTAACCCTTTTTTATTTTCAATTTTGAGAAGTCACTAAATTGCCCAGGCTGAACTCAAACGTACAGTCCTCCTGCCTCAGTCTCCCAGAGAGTTGCAGTTATGGACCACCATGCCTTGCCCTGAATTTTTTTTTCTTTTTCCTATTTTAACCCAACATGATTAAAATGATTTTTAATCTTCTGAATTTTCACTGCAGTCAATTTGTAATTTTATCATTTTTTTCAAATATATTTGCAGAGTGCGTGTGTGTGTGTGTGTGTGCATGTGCACACGCCTGTGTGTGTTTCTTGCTTAGCTCTGAGTTTCATGAAGACCTCCCAGGCTGTGTTCATTTAGCATTACCCATGTAGTTTTCTCAAACTCATCTCAATAAGTTGAGAGTATGTTTGAAAGCCTCTGCACATGTTGAAGTGTATTAAGAGAGAAAAAAAAAAAAACTAGAAAATAAAACACACCAAAAAATGACAAAGCCTTTTTTCAAAGAACACACCACCAAACACACCAAAAACCACCAAAAAAGTGAAGAAGCCTTTTTGCCTACAAATGAAAGGCTTGGGTCACTCATAAAAGCATTAAAAAAAAAAAATCCTTCTATCCAGACAACGTTAGAGTAAGAGTATACAGAAAGCAATTAATAGATACTGCTAACCCAATTCTGCGAGAACTGAGGGGTCTACAGGATGCAAACTAACACAGTGACAGAACTCCTGGGTGGGATTCTGCCTCTAATGCTTAATAGCAATGTGTTGGACACATTGTTTAATTGCTTATATTTTTAAATCTATAAATGATTATACTAATTATCGTGCTGGCTTCATATTGCTGTTGTGAGATAAATCCCCCTGGTAAAGGAAAACTTAGTATGCACCCATGATATGTAACTTTCAGACAGTTAATCACGCAGACAGTAATATTAACACATTTAATCTTTTTGTCAAGAAGATATAATTATACTCATCATTGTCATAGCATTCAATAATATCAGGGACCCACAGCACCCTTTTATATTGAAAAATTTAACAGTTTACCCTATCAGCTGGAACTTTCTCATACTTAGCAAAAAGAATATGGCTGTTTACTTTGTGTGTTTCCTCGGCCAGAAAGATTGAGGAATGTATATCCAATTTCTGAGTTATAATTGGCATGCTAATATTGCAATTATTTTTGAGGGAATGGAGCACAATAAAATTGACAAACTACTGGGAAACTACTGTGAAAAAATTAAAATTACTATTTTTTTCTTTTGCACACGATATTTGCTTCAAGTAGTTTGAGTGTCTACAAATCTAAGATTTTTTTTTTTAACCAAGAACATGTATTGGTACATTGTACATATATTGAGCACATGCATCATGTTTGTTTTGTACCTGTACATGGTGTCTCTTGGTTCTCCCCCCTCTTCCCCACCCCTCCCTTCTGTTCCCTACATCCCTATTTACAGCAGGTTTATTCACAATTCTCCATGATTTCCCTTTCCCCTTTCTTTCCGTTTATTCCCTTCCTGCTTGTACAAATCTAAGATTTAAATGACAAATCTGATTTAATTTCTCTCAGTTTGTTTCTAGAGATCGTACAATCGGTGGATGCTATTTCACTTAGGTGGTCTAACTTAATAGTGATAACAGTAAGATTTGACGCCGAGACCTAGGGATAAAGTGTTGATAATACAAGATGGAATAAAACCAAAAGGAAAGAATTTTAAAATAAGCATTGTCAATCAACTTTTTATTCAAATACATGCCAAAATTTTCATCGGATGTGTCCAGGTGCACATCTTTGAGCAATGCAGTCAGAAAAACAGGAGAAAGCCAGCACAGAAAATGAAAACATCAATTAAGGAAGTCTGGGAAGTACCAGGGAAGATTCTTAGGTGAGATGACTCATACGCCCAAATCAGAAAGCTGAATACAGTGAACATTGTACTGTATTATATACTTACATAATCAACCTGGCTGAATGTGTTATCTATAACGTCAATTTTGTAATCTGTCCAGATCCCACAGATCTATATTCATTTCAGTTCCTCACCTTCCACATCTACCGTGACTGGTTTTATGTTAAACTTCAGAATTCATCCACTTCTAGGTGCTTTGAGGAAATACTCTGAATGACAAGTCAGCTTGTGCCAGTTTTTACCAACTTGACTGAGTTGAAATTTCAGTTTTGAAAAATGCATGTACACATTGTATGATTTTCAAAATTTGTATTAGTACCCTAAGTACGTAATGGTTACATTCATCATGAGGAGTTGATACATGCACATAACACACCTTCGTTCTCTTCATGTCCTCTCCCCCACCCAACCATCCATCTCTTGGTTCCCTTCCTGTTTGCAAAAGATCCCACTTTCACTTAAGGTGAAAACTTTTCAGTATCATTTTCTTTAGATCGTATGCATTACCTTATTCTTACCTGTCATAACCCTACTAATCTAACAGCACGTCAGAATGCCTCGCTCCTATCTGACTTTCACCTAGCACCCTTTGACCACCATCTCCCTGCCTCATCCTCCCCTCCAATCCCTGACCTCTGGTAAGCACCATTCCAGTCTCAACCACCAGATCAGATTTTGGTTCCTCGTTTTGGCTCATGCAGGGATTCCATCCCTGCTTATTTTACTTAATGGCCTGCTCTTCCAACACGATGATGAGCTAAGCAAACAAGACATCAAGCACTGTATTTTGGATGAATTAGAGCATGCACCCCTATTTAGAGAACATGGTCTATAAAATGTCTCTTTGGAGTGAGACTCGTGGAATAAAGTGGTAAGGAGTAGCAATTCCCCACTCCACAATGCTAAGACTGCACAAAATTACTTGGAAAAAATGTCGCTAAATTCTGTCACTTAAAGGCTTACACCACAAGAAGCACTCATGTGAAAAACAAAACAAAACAAAACAAAAAAAGCCCTCTTAAACATGATGTAAGAATAGTGGGAGCGTATAGTACTTTCTTCTAGGTTTCTTCAAATGCGAAGCCAATATAAGAACATTGCTGATGAAAGCTGAAAGGATTCACTGGCAGTAGCACAGCACTGAAAGAAATACCGAAGGACATCTTGAAGCAGAAAGCATGTGATCCCAAACAGAAATGATAGCAATTAAAATTCCCAGGAAAACACAAAGAGCAGAGATAAAATTATGTGATTAATAATAACAGTATAAGTACTTTCTTTCCCTTCTTTTAACTGATTTAAAAAGCAATTATGTGAACTATAGTATGACGTGCATAACTTATTGCTGAGATGGTAACGCGTAGAAATGTAACAGCCCTGACAATAACAACACAGTGTAATCGGTGGGAGTAAAGATTTGGAGGAGGAATGAGGAGACATTAGATTATGGAAGGAAATGGAGTAGACAGGGAGGAAATCATGGCAACTCTACCTCAGGGAAACAAAAGAAAATACCTGGAAACAGTAAAAAAAAAGTATAATATAATAAGCTGTATAAATATTAAATATATAATCACCATGGTTTATTCTCTCAGTTTCTTTAAATGATATAAAAGATTTGAAACACTAACTACAATGTATTAGGCTTAATGCATACATAGCATACATTTTTAAATGCTGCCAAGGATTTAGAGGAAAGAGAAGCCTTATGCACTGTTGGTTGAAATGTGTTAGCACAGGCATCATGAAAACAGTATGGAGCGTCCTCAAAGAGCTAAAAATAGAACTTTCATATGCCTCATCCATACTCCTCGCAAACATTTATCCGAAGAAATGATGTCAGAATACAAGAGATCCTTGCACACCCATGTTCACTGCAGAATTGTTCACACGAGCCAAAATGCTGATTGAGCCTTGAACACACGAGTGAATAAAATTTATCTATACCTATGTCTACGTCTACATCTACATATTTCTATAAATATATATGTATAGAAATGT
Source organism: Hystrix cristata (assembly GCA_004026905.1). NCBI lineage: Eukaryota > Metazoa > Chordata > Mammalia > Rodentia > Hystricidae > Hystrix > Hystrix cristata. The sequence goes on from PVJO010004754.1 coordinate 7,010, forward strand.
GTGTGTCAGTATTAAAGGATTACTGCTCACCATAAAGAAGAATGAAACTGTGTAAATTACAGAAAAGTGGATATAACTTGAGGTCATCCCATTAAGGAAAAAGAGCCAGACACAAAAAGATACGTTTTGCTTGTTTTCCCTCATTTATGGAAACTTACAATAATAACAACCAAAAAGAAAACCCAAATATAGACAGGGGCTTTATAGAAGGGGAAGGGAAACAGAGAGAGGGAGGAAAGAGAATACAGGGTACAAGGGAGAGTCTACATGATCAACGCATCAAGTATGTATGAACAGAAATATCACAGGGGAGCTCATTAGTTTGAATAATACACAGTAATTATAATAAACAAAATTGTGACACAGCAAATAAAAAGGAAACGACTAGAATTAACTGGGAATAGGTGTTGGACAACTTGAATAAAATCAGTGTGAGTCTAAGGCATAATATATGTTAATAGGTATACTGTCACGGTTCAGATCTAATCTGTCTCTACAAAGTCTCAGGTGTTCAGAGAGGGGGCTTTTTGGAAAGTGATTGGATCACAGATGCTATACTCATCCATGGAACCATCCACCTGCAAGTTCAGAGCAGAAGGCACTGTTTGGAGGTAGAGCATGGGCTGTGTCTTTGGAGGGTCTTCCCCTCTCTCTCTCACATATTTCCTGATTGCTATACTTCCTGGCTTTTCCAGGTTGAGCAGCCCTCCTCCACCAGGCCCTTCTGCCATACCATTTCTGACTAGGTTGCAGCTGACCATGGACTGAACCCACAGAATCTACGGCTCAAGTAACCTTCTCCTCCTGAAAATTCCCAGTATCAGGTACATGGTCCCAGCAATGGGAAAGTGACTAATACACATATGGTTAGCTGTAGAACAAGTGTTAAACAAAGAATTCACATTAATAGTGAAAACCTAATTAAAATTTAAAATGCTGCACTATAAAATGTTTCCTTAATGAAAAATATACCAGTAAAGGAGGCACAGAAAAGCTAAAAAAAAAAAAAAAATGAAGCCCTCAGAAAACAAATATTAAAATATGAGATACAAATCCACTATGTGGACAACATTAAAAGTGGGTTAATCCCATCAAAAGCATAGAGTTTCAGAATGAAATAAAAAAGCAAGACCCAACTATAACTAGGTAAGAGTAGATACACTGCTGGGGATTATAGCTCAGTGGTTAGAGTCCTTGACTGGCAAGCACAAGGCCTTGAGTTTGATCCCCAGCACCAAAAAAAAAAAAAAAAAAAAAAAAAAAAAAAAAAAAAAAAAGATATACTATAAAATTTTTTTCAGACAAGATCTCATTGTTTAATTTAGGCTCGCCTTGAGCTGATGGTGATCCTCCTGCCTCAGCCTCCCATGTGACATATACTATAAATTTAAGGATACAAATAAATCAAAAGTAAAGTGATAGAAATATGTACATTGTGCAAAGAACTGAAGTGGCTAGATTACTCTCAGGACAAATAGACAATAAATGTACCGAAGATGAAAAGAGAAGATTTATTATGATAGCAAAGTTAGTCCTTTGGTAACACGTGTACAGTAATTATAAACATGCATGAAACAAAAGAATCTTAAAACACATAAAGCAAGGAACTGACAATTGAGGGTAGAAATAGGCAGTTGAACAATAACTAGCACATGAATATCCCACTTTCAACAGGGGATGGAAAATAATCACAAGAACACAGAAAACTTGAACAACAGAAGGTGTAAACCTTATAGGCTGTTAACAGTTTATACCTAAATGCCCCCACCCAAAGCCTCTTGCATTCGTAAGTGGCTCTTTCGGGAGGTGATTAGATCATGGAGACTATGATACAAGTGGATTGGTCCACTGGTGAGTTTGTAGCTAAATGTGATGTTGGGAGGTGGAGCCTGGTTGGAGAAGGTGGTCACTGGGGGCGTGGCCTGGAAGGGTCCATCTTCCCCCCTCCTCCCTTGATCTGTCTCTGCTTCCTGCTGCCCTGCCGTGACGACAAAGTAACTAAGACACTAACTAAACCAGCATTTGCAGAATACTGTTTTGGAAAACAGTATAATACCCAGATGGCTCAAATATGCTTGAAACGTTCTACAAGATAGTCCTATAAATAGACCTCAGTAACTTTTAAAAGACTGAAATTTAGTAAATTAAATTCTTAAAGTATAATAAAGTGAAATGAAAAATCAGAAATGAGTAAAATATTGGGATGTTTTCAACATGATTTTAAATAATGAATGTGTTAAAAAAAAAAACAAAACAAAACAGGATAGGGCTGGGGATTTAGCTCAGTGGTTAAAGTGCTTGCCTTGCAAGCACAAGGACCCAAGTTCAATCCCCAGCATCAAAAACAAAAAAACAAACAAACAAACAAACAAAAACCCAGGATATTTAAAAATATTCAATATAAATAAATTGCAAAACAAAATACAGCAAAATTCAAGGAGAGGTTAGAGGGAGGCTTACTAAAAAAAAAAATCTAAAATTCAATAATCTAAATGTCCATCTTATGATACTAATTACATATAGGAAATTAAAAGAACTAAAGCAAGAAGAAAAATTAATAATATTTAAGGAATAGTAATGAAAGAATAGAAAAAAATTGGAGAAACCCAAAACAAAAAAGGATTCTTTGCAAACATCATACAAATTGGCTCACTTTTAATTTTGGTCATATTTTAAAAGGAAACTCAAATTAATAAAATCACAATAAGAAAAAGGATATCATTACCAATATAGGGAACAAAATAAAAAAATGAGGAAACCAATGAAAAATTACATACAAATAAAATAATAAACTAAGTCAAATGGATACATTCACAGCAAGATATAAGCCCCTAAGAATGATTAAAAAATAAAAAACAAAACACATCCAAAAAACAAAGTAATTGAACTAGTAATTGTAAAACTTTCTGCAAAGAAGTTTCCAGGACTAGTTAGCGCCAGTGGTGATTTCTACGAAGTTTAGGGAAAGGACTATTTCAAAGAACCCTTATAGAGCCACTATCCTTCTAAAATGAAAACCAGTGAACCACATAACAAGAAAAGTAATCAGTATCTCTTATGAAGATCATTTAGAAACAAAAATCCACAAGCATTACTGTACCAGCAAACTGAATTCAGCAACTATAAAGAGAATTTTATCTGGCAAAATAGGGTTAATCTCTGAATTCAGGTTTCATTTAACATCTGAATATCAATTCATATAATTCACAGGGGTGATATAATAAAAGACAAAAACATGATTGTCTCAATAGTTTGAAAAAAGCACTTGACAAAATCCAATACTGCTTCAAGGTAAAAGCATTAAATTGAGGTAGAAAAGACTTTTTTATCCTAAAGAAATTCAGAGGTAATATCATACTTAATCTTGAAAGCCTGAACTTTTCTCAGAATATCTGAAGCAAAGCAAGAATATCTACTTTCATCATGTTGCTCATAATTGTACTAAAGCTCATGGGAGCAAGGCTCAAACATAATCAAATAGAAAAAAAATAGAACTACCTCAGTTTGTAGAAGGCTTGATATTCTATGTAGAAAATCACTGGAAATCCATAAAATCTACTAGTGCTAATAAATATGATTAGTGACATTGCAGGACAAAAGATAAACATGCAAAAGGCAACTTGCATTGTTATATGGTAGCAAGAGATAACTCACTATGCAATGATGGAAATGATTGCACTTGCAATAAAAACAAAAAATACTTAGGAATAGATTTGTAATAACTAGTGCAAAACACGCTCTGAAAAATCAAAAACATTTCTTAAAATAAATTTTTAAAAACTATCAATGAATGGAAATGTATCGTATGATCATGCATCAAAGGACTCAGTTTATTAGTTTGTCAATCCGCCTCAAATAAATATACAAGCTGAATGCATCTTTGTCAAAATTCTGATAGGTTTCTTCACAGAAATTGTCAAGCTAATAATAAAATTCACATGGAAATTAAAGGGACCAGAGGCAGTCAAAGGAAATATGCAAACAGAACAGAGCCAGACAACTCACATTTCTCCTTTTGAAAGCTACAAAATATAATAATAGAGAAAACGTGGTAGTCGAATAATAAATAACAGATCAATGGGATAGAAATATAATACAGAAATAAAACTATGCGGTTATGGATTTCAAAAAGTGTGCCTAGAAAAACCAATGGGTAAAGTTTTCTTAAAAAGTTGTTCTATGACATACACACACACACACCAGCATAAAATGAACAAAATATTTGTAAATCATACATTTCATAAAAGACATCTCTAGAATATAAAAGGATCCCTAATAACTGGATAATGAAAGACAGATAACAAAAATTTGTCCATAGGATTTAAATAGATATCTCTCCAAACATGATATATAAATGGCCACAAAGCATACTGTTATGGTTTGCGTCTAGATGTCCCCCCAAAGCCTCATGTGGTAAGAGGTAGCTGGATCTAGAGTGTGTGATTACTAAATTAATCCACTGATCGGTTTGGTATGGTTCTGCTGGGATCAAGGATGTGAAACTAAGATTCAAAGTATTAGGATTAAGGGTAGGAGTGCTGCCCACCCTAAAGACAGGTAGCCTGGATAAAATATAAAATACAGGAAGAAGCTGGTTACTTGCTTGCTTGCATTCCTTGCATTCCTCACTTACTTCGCTGCCTGTCTGCCATGCGGCCCTGCCTCGGACCCAGCTGACTGTGGACTGAAACCTCTACAAACTGTGAGCTAAATAAACCTTTCTTCCCCTGACTTTGGGTGTCAGGTATTCTGTCCCAGCAATGAGAGAAAAGTAACGAAAACACGTCAATCATTACTCATTTGCAAATCCAAACTATACTGAGATATCACTTTAAAACCATATTATGGTTAAAATTAAAAACACTGATAATAACCTAAATCTGAAAACGTGTAGAGAAATTAGAACCCTCATTGCTGGTATAAATGTAAAATGATTCAGCTACTTTTTAAAAAAAAGTCTGATAGTCCCTTAAAAAAAGTTACAGTTAAGCCAAGCAGTTCACTCCTATGTCCATATCCAAGATAAATGGACAGCACTTGCATGCATGAAAACTTAAATGACTTTTCAGATCAGCACTATTAATCATATTAAAAAGTTCAAAATAATCCAAATATCCAACAACCAAAGAATGGATAAAGCATGGTGTATCCACAAAGTGGAATATTATCCAGTAAACAAAAGGAAACAACACTAATCTAAGCTATAATACGGTTGAACCTTAAGTACAGTATCCACTAAGTACAAGATATCAGTTACAACAAACCACTTGTCATATTATTCTACTCATATGAAATGTCCCAAACAACCAAATACATTAAAAGAGAAAGTGTATCAAGGGATGACCAGAGCTTGAGTGGTATGGTGGGTGACTATTAAGAAATAGAAGGTGACCTCAAAAATGTACAGTTTTTTCTCAGACTGATACAAATGAATATAAGTATTACTGAACTGCATACTTCAAAAGAGTGAACGGTATAAAATTTAAATCTCAATAAAGATATTATAAAGATATTACAATGTTTCTGTAAACATCTTTGTGGGGATATATATTTTCATTTCACTGCATATGAATATCTGAGTTAGATACCTGGGTTGCATATATAGTGTTAACTTTGTAGGAAGTTCCCAAGCTGTTTCTCAATGTAATTTTTTCATTTGTCCTCTCAAAAGAGCATGTAACATTTCTGTTCAAACTCTTAACCTCACCTGAAAGCATTTTCTTCCAGTAGTTTTCTCTTTTGAACAATGCTAAAAATGAGAAATGCACCCCTAAGGCTCTCATTCACTTATTTAATTAGCAGTTCCACTGATTCAACAAGCATTAAACTTTGGTAGGACTCTGTGAGTTACAAAAGTAACACCTAGACCCTGTTTCCAAAGATCGCTGTATTTCAGAGGAGATTAGACAAAATCATATAGAACAAATTAAGTATGTTCAGCAATTTATTGGCAAAGAACAAACAAATGGGCCAGGAGAAAGAATAACAATTTCAAATTGTGTTCAGTAGGGAAAGTTTTTATGAGACAGTTATTTTAGAAATTAACTAGAGTGAAATACATTTCCAAGGCCAAAAACCAGGAAGAAAGTAACATAGACAAAGAATAATTTTTAAAAACTAGTGTGACAGTATATTCGCAGGAAGAATCGAAGTAAATTATTCAATGTAAGGCCACCTGAGTGAGGGTGGCTCATTGAGCTCATTCTGTGTTGTGATTCTAGAATCATCATCCAGAGATACAGGAGAGACAATTGTGCTGCTGTGGTTCTCTGGATTTCTAATCTGGGAGAGAGGAACATAATGGAAGAAGATGCACCATTAGTTTAGCTCTTAGTGGAGGATCCAAGAGGGCAGAAGTTCAGTTTGCCCTTCCTTTAGCAATGAAATCAATGGCAGATTCACAAAGTCTTGGGGTCTTCTCTGAATAAGACAGCAGGCACTGTAACTTTAAGTAGCAGATCTCAGTACATTAGCTATCTGCAAACCCTGGAGATGTGCATTTACATTTCAGCAACTGATGAAAAGAATTCAAATAAAAGAAAAAAAGATTTTTGCAGTTAATTTAAACTCTGAGTTTTAAGAATTCAAAGGTGTGTATTTCCTACAGCTTAAAAACAAACAACAACAGTTCACAGGGATCAGAGATGCGCTCTACAAAGTAATGGAAGAGGAAGAGGAAGATGAGAATCTTCCTGGAAGTAGACTGTAGACTTTATTCTGGGGTCCCATCAATTTCAGTATCTTTGGTGAGGTTTGCTCTACATCCTCCTATAAAGCTTTTTTTAAAAAGTCATTTAAGTGTAAATAAGGACAAAGGGGTAGAATAGATATGTTTTAAAAAAAAAAAAGAGAGATAGTATTCAAAAGAGAGAACTAGACAGGGAAAAGGGGGATAAAGAAGAAGGTTAAAAGAAAAGTAAGATGAAAGGGAAAAAAATGGTAAAGTGTAGCTACACTTGTTGCAAATAGGGAGGGATGGGTGAATGGAAGGGAGGGGAGGGGAAGGGGGGAAGAGGGGGGAAAACCAAGATGTATCATGTACAGGTACAAAATAACCATGTTGATTATGATCATTATGTATACAATGTACCAGTACATCTTCTTGGTAAAAATAAAAAATTAAAAAAAAAAAGTCACCGTGTTTAAGCATTCATGAAAGAGAAGGAAACCTATTTCCCATGCAGGAAAAAATAAGGTATTTTAATTATGTTTTGTCATTGGATTCTGCCTGTTAACCTGGAACTCTGTTGAAACCCTGGAGGAAATATTAATTCACGTAGCTCCAATTTATACATTGTGAACTTTATCCTTTTAATTGGTTCCGTTAATAGCGTTCACTTTAAAGTTGAAGAAAAGTAGAGCTGAATGTATAAAGCTTATTCACACGAAATGCTGAGTTTTCTGGATATGAAGTAAGTATCATTTCTAAAAGGAAGTGGCTAAAATACAAAATAACCTATACCTTAGGAAGAGTGGAAAATTGTCCTGCAGTTTTTGGATATGTTTTTCTTTTTTTTTTTTTTTTTGGTGCTGGGGATCGAACTCAGGGCCTTGTGCTTGCAAGGCAGGCACTCTAACCACTGAGCTAAATCCCCAGCCCCAAGGATATGTTTTTCGTTTCTGTGAAAATGAGCAGAACATTTCAAACTGGCTTTGCAAATGAAGAGGAAGGTAGACGAACAGGAGCAGATAAAGAAAGTATGATGTAAGCTTAATTGATCACTAATGATCCACTCTCTTCTTCCATGCACCTTTTCAGTCTTTGTATCCCTATTGGTATTTTGAAAGATACTCACGTCGTTTGAGGTAGCATACAGAGGGCTGGTGGGGTGGGCTGTAAAAGAATTTGTTGGCAAGAAATGTAAAAAACACGAGAGTTTAATTTTGATCAGAGTAGGCCGGCAAGGGGGACAGCTGGCAAGTTTCCAAGAGAAAAATTGCAGGTGCAATCAGGGTAAGAGACTGAGGTTTTCACAAGGGTCTGAGGATACTTAAAAAGAGTGTAGGCTGCAGATGCTGTTATCTAAAGAATTTCTCTCTCTTGAATCATTTACCATTTTGCAGGCCTTCCAAGAGCAGCAGTCTTGTGTTTAAAACTGTGTTTATGGTTGTAATTCCAACTAAACCTCCCTCCTCTCACCCCAGACAGACCTAACTTTATATAAGCAGATGATAAAGAGGTCTGTGCATATTTCATAGAGAAGATGTATGGAGACCGTTTGGGCTGATCGAAAGGGTCTTAAGTCAACAGTCGCGAGGGCTTCGCTGCTGGACGCCTCAGATCAGAATTGAGCAGTTAAGGATATAACCAGAGTTCTGCTGGTCGGGGTGTTGGCCTTTTATTGACAATGGGCAGCCACTAACATTTAGCGATGATACTCTCTAGTGACCTAGTGGTTATTCCCTGTAATTCGCGTCTCCACAAAATGTTCTGATAATCCATGAGGCCCACATTACATTACATTTTGTAGTTATTTTTCTTTCCAGTCTTGCAGGATAGTCTAGCGTATAGACTTGAGAGCATCTCCCATTCAAAGGCCTTGAATTGTCCTGACAACGCATCTGGTTCTTCCTGGGTGTTCACTATAAGCAAGACACAGCTTTACCTTCAGGTTTCACTGGACTGTAAAAATAAACTTAGATATCGAAGGCTCTTGCTGCGTACATTTTGAGAAAGACCACAGTGAGGGTCATTATAGTTACGCAGGTTTTAACAGCTATGTGGCAAAATAAGATATCTGATCCAATTATCCCAACCCTGAGCCCAAGTGCTTCTGACCTCTGCGTCCTGTATCTTCCACCTAGAAGTTGAACACAGTTTCCTAATTGTATCCCATAGAAATCCTTATGATTATGCAAATGTAATTTAATGAGCCAGACAAGCCACAAATTGCAAATATTATAATTAGGCAACATGTAACATGGATTTTTATAGCTTGAGACTTAATTCATATACAATACATTTCACCCATTTAAATTATGCAATTCAATGGTTCTTAATATACTCATAGAATGCATCCACCACTATAATCTAATTTTACACCATATTTGTAATCTTGAGAGGGAAACTCATACCATTACTTGTGACTTCCCATTGTATTCCCAGGTGGTTTTTGGTTTATTTTTTTGGCTCCACAGATTTGCCTATTCTTGGCATTTCATATGAATGGAATCATACGATACATAGTCCTTGGTGACTAGGTTATTTCTCTTAGCATACTGTGTTCAAGATTCATCTGTGGCATATCATACATCATTTTACTTATCTTTATTGCCCAATAATACTCTACTGTATAGGTATATCATATTTTGTTTATCCACTCATTCCTGATGTACTTTTTGTGTTAGTTATACCTTTTGTGGCTTCCAAATAAAACACCAGTCTAACTGCAAATATAATAGAGAATGATGTGGGACACTAATCTTCCTCAAAATATGGACTGGGCCATTTCGACATCTCTGTCAACCCTAGTTGACAAACGTTACTTTTTATAAACTAAAGAAAATCCTAAAATAAATATTTTAACTGAATATTTTATTTGAGTCAGAAGGTAGGTGTGTGGACAGGATTAATAAGAAACAGATTTTCTTCTACTTCTACCAAAATACCATACAAGTGACAAGATTAATTATTCAGGGTATCAGTGGTATTTTTGGCCCTAAATAGATCAGATTGGTGTGTCATATTATATAATATATCACAAACTAATCTGGAGCTAAAATACGGTCTCAGTAAATTGTAAATAATTTTGGTAAGTTGGACACAAAATTTTAGATCTTTCACGATGTATAGGAAGGATGTAGTCTCATTCCAGAATGGGAGATGAGTAGCCCTGATTTACATAGCTAATTTTCTTTTTTATTTTTTTTTCACATAGCTAATTTTCATCTCCAGAGGCCATCTGTTGTTATTTAATGTCATCCTTCAGTAATATCTCTCTTGATCTTGGCAATCAATTTTCATTTGTATAGCCACACATTTCCATTTCATAATTTCTCGTGGAGTTAACATCAACAGCCAACTCCAGATATGGATAATTCAAATCCTAGTGAATAAATAAAGAAACTCAAGCGGCCCAATTACCAACACCATGTATTCAAGTTTGGTGCTCTTCCTAGAGTGATGGTTGTTACATTTTTACATAATGATTTTCAAAAGCTGATACAAGCCTAAAGATTTGATGGTCATCCTTGGTAGCCACAAGTGCAGCCTCCCTCACAACAAAATTAAACCAGGAAACAGTGAGCAAAATAAATCCTGGTAGCATCATTGGCCCCAATTCAACTTTACAGGGAGCCAGTCCAACACTGGAAGGTGATTATCTAATAAAAGAGCTCTAATCTCTTTCTTTGCGCCTAAGGAATTTCTTGTTTCTTTTCTTCTGTTTGCACTAAGTATTTACCACCTGACCATGCCGAATGTAAAATAAAACTCAAATGTTTCGATTCCCAGATTCCTAGTTCTATGCGTTTTTCTTTTTCACCATGGTACATTACATGACTCAACAGAATTTGAAGCGATCTGCATACCAATAAATACATGGTGTTCATTCAACCAATATATTCTCTCCACTAAAACAACTCCCAATAACTGTGAGTTCTCCCTCTCTGGAGATCACGGAGTGTGGAGTAAGAGCAGTACAGAAGTAATTAACTATTATGGAAGAATGTGTCTGACAAAAATCTAATGAGAGTAGCAATTAGTAAATATCATGGAGGAACTTGTTTTGTCTCAGGACTTCCCAAAACATCACCAACAAAAATATTTTACTAACGGTGAATAGCTTGAATGAAATAGTCTTTTTGAGACCTGTAAGAAATAATTTAATATCCATGAATATTAATTTATTCCCCAAAGAATTTCTAAAACAGCTGAAGAAATAGCCTATATTTTAATTATCAGTTGCCATGTTACCTACAAGCTCAGTTTCTCACTGAATTTGAATGTGAATCATCTTTTCCAAATTTCAAGTCAGGTCTCTGTTCATTTCTAAGATGCACTAAGTTGTGGGAAGGATTAATAATATTATAGACAGCCATGCTAGATGGAAATTAATAGCCAGCCAGAGAGGGATAGGGCCCTCCGGGAAGTCAGCACACCAAGGTGGCGGCTGGAGGCAAATCTGAAGACAGCCAAGCCCGAGACATAGGCACGACAGCCAGGCCTGTGAGTCTCCCAGGAATAAACAGCACCTTGGGATTACCCTGCGATCAGCACCAGCCAGTCCAGGGGGCCCTCAAGCATCACACACAGGCATGTGGGCAGAGCGTCTGGACCCTCCCTTTCCAGGAATGCCTTTGTCCTTTCCATACACCCTCTCTATGGGACTCGTTTCCCTATTAGGTGAATGTTAGCTGAGCAATGATACTTTCACTCCTATCAGACCTGATTGTAGTTTGACATGCGTTGTACCCATGTTGTAATTTTGATGTACAAAATACCGCTGACAACCAGCCTCAGTGATCACCCACTCTGGCCCCCTCCTGGAACTCCAGGAGCTATTCTTTTTATTTCCAGTAAAACTCTCCTAACCTCTTTGGATTCATAACTTCATTCCTCAATGAAGTGAGTCCACAACTCAGCACATCTGATATCTAATAAGTTAGGAGTTATTCTGCCCGTAACAGTAAGAAACATAGTGAAACCAAGTAGAAAATTTGACATTGCCAGATGCAAGCAAGGTACATAGCCTTCCTTTCGGGTGATGCAGAATTGATGAGAAGAGAAGGTAAAATACACCATTATTTCTGGCACACGCAGACAATGAGCCATAAGCTATTTCTTAAAGTGTGGAATGTTTTTTAAACACATGTTCAAGTTACTGTTTTGTTTTAAGGCATTTATTGGAGTACATACTACGTGATTGCTTTTATGTGATATTTAAAAAAAAAACAAATATGCTGGAACACAAAAACTAGAAAGATACGTATATGTATGTATGTAGGTATATGTATTTGAGCACCAAGATACATATGTCTGGGTGTGTGCAGACCAGGAGTGACTAGAGGAAGGAAAGACCAGGGAAGATCCTGGGAGTGATTCACTCTTCTGAACTCTGATTATGATAGCTTCATGAGCGTGCATATGGTTAAGGTTCACAGAACTGTGCAACAAGTCAACTTCACTGTGCGATAATTTGAAAACTGTTTTTAAATTCTTAGAAATGAGAAATCTGTTAAATTTATTGTTCATCCCAACAATATTTTCAATCCTTGATCCCAGGCAAGTGTCCAACAAAAAAGCCAACAGAGAAAACCTCCTGAAAAGGTATAAGACCTTCTCACGCAATGAGGAAAATTCCATTGTCTTCGTCTTCATCTTACAAGTAGTGTCAAACAGCAGCACAGATTCTGCCCTCTGCTGCTCCTCCATTAGCCCACTACACACTGGCCGTACTGACAGTCACAGGCAATGTTACGACACTTATCCTAAGTAAGCAACTTTCAGGGAAGTACCAAATTTAAAAAAACAAAAACAAAAAAAAAGGTGGGGGCTTTTTTGTTTAGGTAGTACCAGAAATTAGGACAAAAATTCTCAAGTTTCTAGAAAATTTAAGAATGGGGTGACCATCTGTGTCTTTATTTTCATGATATAACAACTTCCTAACTGGATTTATGCTCATTTTTATACAATATTATAGCTAGCGTGCAATGACAAAACTTTTCATTAATTACTGTCCTACATACATCAACACCTGATTTACGAAACAAGGAAATGGAAAATGTTCCAACAGGAAATGAATAGTGCATTAATAAATAACATACTAGATAAAAAGTAGAAAATACTGCTCACCACATAAAGGCAGAAAAATCTATAAAAGATATAAACTAAATTTAATATAAATTAATAATGAAGATTTATCTTTTATACCAGATTCTAAATCTGATGGGCAATCTTAATTGCCTTTATCACAAAAATTCTTTATTTTAAAATTATTTAACAGTGATTCTATCTTAATTTATTTTTAAAACTATCTCCTAAAATATATAAGATTGAAAACAAAATGAAACAGACTAAAATAATGCTAACTATTTGTATTTGGGGAATTTTCAAATATACTAGATATTTATAATATATTCTAATATAAATTTCTGTCCATTAGATTAATCAACACAAGTAAAAAGGGAAAGGTTTTGTGGCTTAAAAACTAACGAGACTTACATCCCGAAAGTCAGGGAAATGAATCTCACAAAATATAATTTCTCAGAAGTAAAACAAAAGAACAAGATGTGTTCATTTTTATATTCTCTCGAGCAGGCACAGTCAAATAGTCCATTAGACTCCAGCACTATTTTAATGAACTTTAATGAGTCATCGATGCAAGCGGCAGTGTGCCATAAATGCCAAAAATATTTGTGCCTACTAAATTCGCATTCTAATTCCCTGCTTTCTGAAACAATCCTTCTATTTTTAATGTGCCCATTTCCACATTCACATAAGCTACAAGGAACTAAAATATGAAGCTTTTAAAATGAGATTTAAGGATATACAAAAATCAAATGTGCTAATTTTAAATGGAAGTATTATTTTCATCTCAAAATTCACATCTCATCAGGTTTAATTTGCTATGAAAAATGTAGTCATTAAACTATGTTAAGATCAGTCATAAGACTTTTCAGATTAATAGAAATTTTAGACATAATGTTCCAGAAATGGGAGAAACATTTGGAAAATGGAAAAGAGGAAGCAATATTAATATATTAAAATTAAACCTTGAATTTAGCCCTTTCACAAAAATATTGTTATAACAAGCATAGATAATGTCCGATACTGTTTTCAATTAAAATCTTTTTTATTATAAATTTTTGATATAATAATCTCCCTGGATATGGCTAAAGAATTTTCCATCATAAATGTACAAATTTAATACTGAAGAAAGTAAACATATTTCCTAAAATTAGTTTTATTATTTTCTCTGTATTCATGTCTTCTACAACTAATTTGAATTAATTTTGATATTCTGCTAATTTTTCCTTTAAAAATAAAGAAGGGAAAACAATACATATCAAGGAGGCTTTGGAGGAGGAAAACACAGTCAAAATCTGAAACTACAGGTGCAGAAATAAGGAGTCTAGTCTATTCCTTTAGTTGGAGGGATTTAGAATCCAGACATGGAGTATATAGGAGGTTTGTACACAGGTACACATACAGAGAAGTGGATGAGAGTGAGATGTAGATGGCATTGAGACTTATTAAGATGTCTATCTTCAGATAAATGGGAGTTCACTATAATTTTTTTTAAATTTTAATGGTACATTTTAGATGCACATAGTGATAACATTCATTTTAGGGGATTTGTACCTGTACATGGTATATCTTGTTGCTTCTTTTATTCCCATTCCCCTCCCCTCCCTTCACAGCCTCGTCCCTCCTTATTTACAAAAGCTTTGTTTCCATTTTTTCCTTCCATTTCTTATTTCTCTTGTCCCTCTGAAACAGAGGGACAGAAGTTCACTATAAGGGACTACTAGAAGTAAAATTTTAACAAGGACTGGTGGAGACATACTGGATAAAGGACCAATACTCATCACTATTGCCCTCAGCACTTCCAAGCCTCAACTACCATTTCTTTTTACTTTACCTCATAAATATTGACTCAATAGCACCTACGGATACCTGACAAAAGAAAGGTTCTTCAGGCATATTTTAGAAAATAATGCCTAAGAAACATGGTTCCCCAGACTAATTGATCATCATTTACCCAGGTATTTATTCACTCTGACCTGGAGATCTAGACTCAGCAATTTGGTACACTTTGGGCAGGAAGAGTATTTGTATTTTTTAAATAATGCAAATAAATAAAACGAAAAGAGAAAGAATTGAAAGAAAATAATGCTGGCAATTTGATGCTAATGATTAGCTGTTACAATATGGAGGAAAAGACTGAACTAAATCGCAAACGATGTAGAGAAGAATGATCTGTAATCGGATTCTAAGACTGTTTGAGACAGATCCTAGAATCCTTGACATCTTAAAGCTCGCAATGAAATCAGCAAAGTAATTTTTAATTTTAAAAGTTAAAACCTATTTTACTCCAGGGGTGACGTATTTATTGTTTTTGTTTAGAATATCTGCTGTGGTAATAACAGTGTGGGAGAGGAGACCTGTTCTAAGAATTCTGATATAATGTCAGTAAAAGATCTTGGATCAAGGTTGACTCTGACGAATTGCAAACAGGATCACATGTTAGAAGTAATTCTGTGAAGGTATTACTGTGAGTGTTTTGGACTGAAGGAACCATCCAAGTTCAGACAAGAGTCACTGGAGTTTTTAGCATCGGCAATAGAATTGAAGGGAATGACATCAACTGAATAAAAATAAAAGAGAAGAAAAGTTTGCTTTTGTGCATAATGATAATAGCAAATTAGCAACTTCCCTACAGCCTGGGAGAGTATTTTGTCATGCAAAACCACTTCTATGTAGAAGGAATTGTGTCTACTACCAATCCCACCGATGAATATTGCTCCATCACTTTAATTCCATTACCTTTTTAACTTTATCTGGACACACAAATACAAGAAGGTAGACTATTACTTATAGTTGTTATTGTTGTTTCGGAAGGGTAGTAAATAATCATCTCTTGGCAAATTAAAACCTGCTTCTATTAGTTGAAAATCAGTGTTCAAAGCAGCAATGTGCATGTTGTCAACTAGAATCATGTAATTCTCACTGGGTAACTAACTAACACAACAAAGTAATTGGTTTGCAGCTTTTAACATTTCCACCACCCAAGAGTGGCTCTGGGTGCCGTGACTTTCCACTAAGTTGCAGTGCACCCTAGGCCAGCAGACACACTACCCCCATATTCAGTTTACAGCCCTTCTATTTTAGTACATCCCAGATCACACGGAAAACTAACTGGCCAGTCCTAGGCAAGCCATTAACCAAGACGCAATTATTACATTTTCCCAATGAAACAGGCTTGATATTTGCTGCTCATAAAACTTCATAAACTACCACTCAGTATGTCCTTGGAGAAGAATCACAGTCTATCCTGGATCTACCACTGAGAAATGCAAGAGCTGCTGGAGCTGTTGCTTTATTAACTCAGATTTTAAAATATAAGGATTGATCTCCAAATGATTTCTCATTTCAAATGATTTCTAGAAAGGATTCAAGAACAGCTGGAAATAATTTAATATGCTGTCAAATTCAGTTTACAAATTCTGTGTTCATGATTTTTCTGTCTGCATTCATTAGGGATTGTATTCATCTGTGTTCTGTAGCTGTAATAAAATACCTGAGCTGTGTGGCTTCTACGTATGTCTGGAGAAAATGTCCTGGATACAGCACATCACAGTAGCCAGTGTCACTGAGAAGAATGTTCGAAAAAAAGAGATCACAGGGAGAGACAGGAAGCCAGAGATATTCTGGACCCGACCTGGGCTTTAATTACAGTCCTTCCTCATGAAGCTGATTTATTCTGTGGGACCAGCAGTAATCCCTCCTAATGGTGAAAAATGGAAGAATGTATTTTTTATATTAGAATTTATATAAAGTTAGTGGGTATTAGAGGCAATGTGTTCCTTCTTTTCCAAAAGTATAAGTTAGGTATGATCTCTCTTAACTTTCAGTTGCCAGCATAAATGAATTATGACCCTCACTCATTTTTATTTCCCCTCAAATTTCAGTTGATGAAATAGTTCTCCTGCTTGATGCCATCAAACTCTCAGGCTGCATCCTTCAGCCCCCCATTTCTCATCTTTATAGTTATCACGGCACGTCCCTCAGCCTGCCTTTTTCCTTTTCCTTCTCCCTGTATTTTCAACACAGCTACTTCTGGAGTCTGCGGAATTTAAAACTCGAAAGCATTGGGACTGAATCACTTGTATTTAAATACAAGTATTTAAATCCTGACCCTACCACTTTCAAGATGAGTGTATCCTCCCATAAGCCAATTTCTCATCTGCACAGTAGGGAAAATAGAACTAACTCAGTGTCCAGAAAAATCTCTATTATGTAATAAAACAATAAATACGATTTCATCTTGTTTTAAATTCCAATTTCTTAAAGTTACTCTAAATTTGGCCAGTAACTCTAATAAAAAGATGGAATTCTAGCCAACAGTACAATTCCAAACTCATCTTACTCAACCTCTGTAGATATACATTCCTTCCCAGAGTCTGCATTATTTCGACTCCTTTGCTATGAAATGCTCTGTAGTCTGGCTTACACCAAGTACCTTGTTTAAACTATTTTTGCTGAAAACACCAATAACTATTTAATTGATAGTTACATTTCTTCACAGGTCTTTGTAGCTTCTGACGATATAGGTCCCTCTCTCAAATTGTTAACTCTTTTTTAATTTCTTATTAATAGTATATGCTTGTAATAATTACAGTCATTGTGGGGAACTGGTACACATACATATCATATCGTAATCATTTTTACTTTCCCCTCCTTCCTTCCCCCACCCCAAACCTCCTTCCTAATACTGTACTAGAAATTACTCTCATATTCCCATTCAAATAATCACTTTTACCAGTTATTGAATCTACAACATCTGAAAAAATTTTCGAACACTAGTCTGAGATCTGTTTCATCATCTGACCTGGACAGTGTAAACTTTACAATTCCCTTGTCGTACACCTGTACAAGTGAATGCATTTCCAGGAGAATTGCAGAGAGGAAATAAAAATGGGTCAGAGCACATCACTTTCTTGCTTAAGACCTTGCAGTACCTCCAAGTTAGAAAGGAGTACGTTTTCAATGTTCTCATCGCCAACCATCTCTTGGGCTAAATTCGCTTTGTTCTCTCTTCTTTATCAATTCTAAAGCTTTTGACATTATTCTCTCATTCATTCCATGTGTTTTAAGTTCTCTGCTGTCTTGCTTATGCATTTGTACCACCTAAAATATTCTTTCTACATTTTTTTATGAAATGAATTGTTTTCTTTCCCACTGAGATGCAAGTCAGACAACACCCTCTTGAAGTCCCTCGTTGGACTGAATTGCTAACAATTTTAGATTTTGTAAGCTCTTTGAGGGGTATTAGTAAGTAATCGTGCTGCTATTGAACATGCAGCATCTTCTTTGGGATTTGGCATCGGGGCAATACTGACCTCGAATCTTCATCAATCTCTGAGTGAACAGATATTTGTGAATCTTTGTGTGCACAGATATTTTCACATCAACAGCTAAGTACACATGTGGTCTCTGAATGTGTTTATCCTTTTTGTGTCTTTATGTGTTTATATATTGGGGAGGATTCTGTGATTTGTGTGAGTGCTTTAGTTGGTTTAGTCTACACAGCATGTACATCATATGCAAACATGCACACTCTCCCTGTCTTTGACCACGCTTTGTCCCAGGGAGGCAGCATGCACAGCTACTCATACATGTGCTCATCCCCGAGACTGTACATGCATCACGCGTGCGTGGTGTATGTGTGCACCTCCACACGAAGTTCAGGAGCACATTTCCTCCTCTGGGGTGAAGATTAATTATCCACCTCAGGGGCAAAAACCAAAACGGAAAATGTTCCTTCCTGAGTGTACACAATGTTCTCCTCTCGCTCATTCCTACCTGCAGCTCTTACTTTCCAGTTCCTTGTATACCCTGATGTTGCCAGGACTGTTTGAAGAATTTTTGCTTCAGGTCCCTTGCAGCAGTCTATGAAAAATTCATACTTGGCTCTTGCAAAGCTCTAATTCCAGGAAAGATTTTGCGAGGCAAGAGAAGGCAGCTCTGTCCTGATGTGCACCGATCACAGAGCAGACTAAGTACAGGGCTGGACTTTGCCAAAACATTTCCATTTAATCATTTCAGTAGAGTCTAGATGTGGGCTCAATGAGATAATGCTCTAAAATGATTCTGAGATTGCAAAGGTCCTTCTAAAATGGGAATCTGAAAATAAGGAACAAACATGAACTGCCTTTTATTCCATAAAACAGTTTATTCTAAATCCCTATTTCTTAAGCATTACAAGGGCCTTTGCAATTTCCAAATCATTTAAAGCATTATCTCATTTGAACCTGCATGACTATTAAGTCATTATTTTTCTGAGTTTCTGTTTCTGTGAAACTATAATAACAGATGTCAAAACTGGGGATAGATGTTGTGACGATGTAAATACCGTGAATTAAAGAGCTTATAGACTGTAAGATGAAACCCACATATAAAGTCATAACTTAGCGTTATTATTGCAATTAGTATCATTTCTCCCAGCAAGATAATAAAGCAAAGGAGAAAAGACAACACCGGAAAGTTGACAGACTCAAACCAATTTCATAGTCTGTACTGATAGCCTTGGAAACTAGAAGAACAAGCTCTTTTTGTCTTGAACAAATGATGGGCCACCATGAGACTATACTTTTCAACTATTATATTCACAACAGTCAATTTAATTAATAATAAGTGTCGGCAAGTGGACAGGTAACTAGCATTCTAATACCATGTTGACATGGTCGATAATTAATATTTTAGACATTATTTTGGCTTTACCGATCAAAGTTTAAATTCCACCAATTTTTGATCAAATATTCTTTTCAAGCCACTTGAAAAACTAACGTACATAGAAACACACATATACAAAAATGCACACACATGCACAAGTGTATATAGAGGAATTACAGGTACGATGCATATATGTGTAAATAGAAATGCATGTAGTTGTCAATGTACCTATATAATGAGGTGCATGCATGTTGAAATTTGAATAGCTAATCACTGAAAATAAGCTCACTATCTGCATGGCAAAATTTAAAACTATACTTTATGCTTACTGTGGGATACTATAAACTATAAATCCAATAGATCAAGCCTACTACTGTGGAAAACTAACTATGATATAGAATTATGTTATCAAAACCCATCGAAGAATATTTCTTCTATAATCTCATTAATGAAAGATATATTTATAAACATACCGATGTAGGCACAAAAGTGGGCTCTATGTGCATTATGTAATTTTACGACCAAGTCTATTTTTTATAATAAAACAAAAGGCTATCTAAACAAGGAATAAAGGGTAGATTAAAAGCATTTCTACTTTAATAGATTAAAAAATAAGACCACTTCATTGCATCACTAACTAAAAGGAACTCTGTGAACCAGCATTTGGAAATTACTATCTAACAGCTGTACTGTAATTCTGGCTTAGTCAAGGACACCATGGAAGTTAGGGTTTTACTGCTATCTTTGCTTTGGAATGTATTACGATACCATAATAGGTATAATTTCCTTATTGCCCCAGGTTTTGGCTTTGAATTAAAATAGTCCTCCTGTTTAGAAGCAGACCTTTATAAAATGAAACAAACTGGGTGGAGCATTCTGTCAGGGTATGAAGTATCCCCGACAAGCACTGTCAGAGAGAGAGTGGTCCCTGTCATTTCTGTTCAGAAAAACACTGAGGTTAAGTTTTCTACTCCAGTAACTTTAAATTTCTAAAAAGAAGAATGTTATCCTCAGTGGGCACAGTAAGGGGTAGGTCTTGGTACTTTGGCTGCGCCTCTTGCTCGCAGGCTTGAGCTTTAATCAGAAACAACAAGGGTCAGTGCTCGGTCCCCGAGTCCCGGCTCCCTGGGGGAACCCAGACATATCTGGGAGTGTCTGGATGTTGCTCCTGAGAGAAGGACGTCGCTAGAGAATCTAGGTGGGTTTATGAAATACAAACGAAATGATGTTTGGGAGAAAAGGAATAGTGAGAAAGAAACTGAGTCAACTTGAGTCGGATAGTCCTCAAATATGATCTTGTTCTGTGACTTAATACACATAAAATGCTTAATAGAGAGAATGCAACCTATCGTCCACTCAATAAAGGCCAGATACTACTACTACGAGAAAATACATACACTAGGAGAACAACAAAGTTGTTTTTCTTTCCATGTCTTCCTTAATCTACAGGATAAATGTAAAACATTTGAAGACTCATGCTCACTAACAGATTCCAGAATATATTTCTAGATTCGTCTATCATTCATTCATTTGTTCATTCATTCATTCATTTATTGGGTGCTAGGGATCCAACTCAGGGCTTTTCACTTCCTAAGCAAGCTCTCTACCACTGAGCTAACTCCCTAACCCCTTTGTAGTTATTCTGCACATTTCTTCTGGTCTTTCTTCCGTGGAGTATTTTTGGTGCCCATTTGCCACACCCTGGTTTAAATATTATGACCTTCTGTATCTTGTCATCTGCCCATACGGAAGTTGTATCTGGTATAATGTAATGTGGTTATGACTAACTTTTCCGTGTTCTCACACCACTGCACCATCTACTTATTTTTCAGTGTATTTACCACGCTATGTTTCTCTTTGGATTAGGAGCTTTGTTCATGGCATTTAACAAAGGAATGGATAATGAGCTCTAAAAACTTGATTAGTTAAGTTAATGCTTCTATATTAAGCTTACTCAGAAAGAAATCTTGATATCTAAATTGATAAACCACAGAATGACAGTAAGTCCTCTGTAGCACTAGTGACTGATAGAAAATGAAATTTCCCCGCATTATTTTCTAAAGTAAAAGTATTCTAAAATACAACTTAGATTATAAGAACCTTTGTCTCCTCTTTCCAAATATTACAGAATTCATTAAACTTCAGGGAAAATAATGAATTTTCTTCCCTTTTTTATTAGTGAATATCAGTAATACAGAACAAGGTCACTAATTTCGTGCATATGCCAGTTTTGTTATGGCATAAGCATATAACATACTGTGATTATTTTCATGCCATAATTCTCCTGTTTTTCCTCCCCCAACCCTGACCCCCTTCGCCCTTCCACTAGCTTCCCTTCTGCTTGCCTCTCATCTCTTTCTTAGCTTGCTCACGTAAGAGAAAATACGTGATACAAGCCAGACTAGGAAAATTGAACAACGTAATTTTAAACTGAACACTTGCAAGTCTTTCACAGGAAGCCAGAAAAGACAAAAACCCTAAAATAACTGAAAAAAAACTCCCTAATATTGCTACATGGAAAAGGTGGGCTGCTACATCCACAATCCTCAAAGTTCAGGGCAGTTAGATTTTATATTTGAAACCATTACTTTTCATAATGCACAAAGAACAAAAGACTACACATAGAATAAAAAGTAAAAAAAAAAAAAGTAGATAGGATGACAGAAGTGATATTCACTAGTATTTAAACCATAATTAATTAAAATGCCAGAAACAACCATAGTAAAATTTTTATTATTTAAAGAAATTAGATAAAATTATGAGGTTGATGTAATAAAGCTTTTTTTTTCTTTTTTGTAGAATTCTTACTGTCATTTTCTCAACCTCAAAGAAGATTACTAGACTTTTTTGGGGGCGCTGCTGGGGATCAAACACAGAGCCTTGTGCTTGCTGGGCAAGCACTCTACCACTTGAGCTCAATCCCCAACCCCAGTACTAGACTTTTAAGTGGAGTATCAGTTTTTTCTTACCCTGATGCTCAAATGTAAGTTTTCAGTGTTCACGAAGAAATTTAAGCCACATTATTTCTGTGATAATTTATGAAAATCTCTTTCTACTAGAACAATGAAAGGAGATATTTTACTAATTTTTCACATTCCATTTTTCCACCAAAGCAATTTGCTCTCAACTAATATGCTACAATCACTACTTAAAATTTTGTATTTTAAATTAGCTTGAAATTTCATATTTTTCTTATAAACATTTTTTTAAATATACTTATTAGGTACCAGTAAATATTAATTTAATTACGAACAGGACATAGAGAAAAGACGCCAATAATATTTAGTTGGTTTCAAGAGACTAGACAAACTTGTTTAATCTGGGATTAAACAACCTACACAATTGAGCGTATCTTGAGGAAAAAAATCCGTGTGTGTGTGTGTGTGTGTGTGTGTGTGTATTTATGCATTCAAAGATTTATTATTTATCACATCCAGATATGGTGTTAAGATTTTCATATAATAATCACTACTATTTTCTGACCTTCCTAAATTTTAAAAACACATTTTGTTTTGCTGGATTGTTTTTCGTGACAAACTATAATTCGAGAGATCTAAACCTGTTCTCCTCCTTCATATTTTCATTGAAAAAACTGAGAGTTTAATTTGACCACTAAAACATTATCATTTCATAATTTAAAGACACAAATGACTTCAATACAACCACAAACCAGGCAGAGGTAAAACTCAAACTATTTTCTGAGCTTTCTGGCCACTACTTGTTTTTCACGCTAGTTTATATAATTATATCTTGAGTGCTTCTTCTTGAGATAATTTTCACTTTCAGGAAAGTTTCGAAATCAGAATTTCCATATATCTTTCAAGTGGTTTGACATAATGCTATACCACAACAATATTAGATTAATAAAATTAAGGATCTACATCAATGTAACACTAGTACTAGAGATTTAAAAATATGCAGAAATGGGCAAAAACTTAGATCCAGAGTGTGGCTGTATTGTCAGGGGCTCAGGGGAGGGAGGGGCGATTGTGACTTCCTAATGGGAATAGGAGAACTTTGTAGATGATAAAATATTTTTGAAACAAGGTAGCAGTCATTTGCATGCAACACTGTCAGGAAACTTAACATCATTATATAAATTTTATTTAACTTAAAAAACAGGGGCTGGGGATTTAGCTCAGTGATTAGTGTGCTTGCCTTGCAAGCACAAGGGCCTGAGTTCGATCCCCGGCACCACAAAAAAAAAAAAAAAAAAAAAAAAAAAAAAAAAAAAAAAAAAAAAAAAAAAAAAAAAAAAAAAAACAGATGTGACAGGTATAGAAAATGTTATATAAAAGCTCCTGCCCACATGGTGATTTAATATATGAAACATTCACATGACATTTTAATATGTGCATTTTTATAATAGAGCCTGATTACTCATTTTCCAGAGAATTGCTTGTTAGAAACAGGATGCTTTAATATTGTAACTATACCGGCTCCTTTGTAATAGTATAGCAAAGGTAATTCAGTCTTAATCAGCTTTCAAAATATATTTTTGAAAATAGACAAAATGTTAAATGTGCCTTTAAAACAAATATAATATAATAACTGAGATACTGACTATTCCTGAGATTAATTACATCGCATACTCAGAGTAATTTACATGGTCTATGGCCATGTGAGAATAGACAGATGCACCGGAGAAAACGCACAGCAAAGTCTTCAAATGACATTGTGCATATAATTAAACACACTATATTGCGCCTTTTAAAACTGACAGTCAAGAATGAATTATTCAAAGATGGTGCAGGGAAGCCTCCTGTTCTGTGGAAGACAACTGAGGAAGCCAAATAGGTATTTTGTATATATGCTAAAAGACACTAAATATGGTTTACTTTTTAAATAAACATTATACAATAAAAACAGTAAAAGATAAAGAATATTTTTTGTCTTGGCATCTGCAGCCATTTTTAAAGCATATAAATCAAACAGCAGCCAGAAAGGAAATGATTAGTGGGGTTATAGGGAAAGT
The DNA here is from genome assembly GCA_004026905.1 of Hystrix cristata. NCBI lineage: Eukaryota > Metazoa > Chordata > Mammalia > Rodentia > Hystricidae > Hystrix > Hystrix cristata. The sequence goes on from PVJO010004754.1 coordinate 31,381, forward strand.
GGTGTGTGTCTGTGTGTGTGTGTGTGTGTGTGTGTGTTTAATGAATAAAAAAGGCAAATTTACAAAAATGGTACAACCTGTATACAGTAAGAAAGCTCGTTAACCTTTCAGTACAAAGTTATTACAAATAATGAATAGAGATTTTCTGGAGTATAGCTCGAGAATTATCTTAACTACATCACAGGGGTGCCATTAAATTAGTAATTTAATTTTCAGACAGATTCCCAAGAGAAAGGATTGGGTGAAAGAAAGAATATTGTATACCTATTTTCATTGTAATGTTTTTAAGGTAGAAAAGCAAAATAAAAATCACAATAAATGTCCAATAGTAGATTAGAAATCTCAAGAATTATTACATAAGAGAAGAGAGTGAAAATATACAACATAATGGGGGTAAACATCCACGGGTATTAATATATTTGAGTAGCACATATAGCACATATAGAATGATATGAGGGTGGATTTTATTTTATTTTATTGTTTTAGTGCTGGGGATCGAACTCAGGACCTTGTGCTTGCCAGGCAAACACTCTAATCACTGAGCTAAATCCCCAGCCCATGTGGGTGGATTTTTAAATTACTTATTTGTCAACAAAGTTGGGGATTCTACCCTAGACACCAGGAAAGAAACATCCTTCTCATAAGCAAATTCTCAGCCATGGACCCTTTTCCTGCATTTTTACAGGTTTAATTGTATAACTAGTCCTTATTTTACCTAAGTCCACATGCTGAGCACCAAAAATCACAAGAAGGCATGAAATTAAATTTTAGAAAACATTTCCAAGTGATAAAAAGTAAAATACACGAAAACAGGTAATCTTACATACACAGCCCGCACAGGTCTGTAACGCACAGCACCGAGTCAATCAACTCGCCGGAGAACGGACACATCCCGGCACGTACCTGCCACACGTCGCGCTGGCGCGTATTGTCTTATCTCCTACTCCGGGGTGGCAAAGCCATCAGAGTCCTTATCCGTGAGCACTGCGACAAAAAAAAAAAAAAAAAAGAAAAGAAAAGAAAAGAAAAGTAGAAAAGTTAAGGCCAGTAGGAAAAAGCACCAGGAAATTAGCCAAACAGCTGTTTGGAATCTGTGAATAAGTAAGTATGCCAGGCTCTCAGCCTCCTGGGAAATGATTTTGAGTCCAAACTCAAATCCAGACACAAAACAATTATGTTAATATCAATTATTTGGTGACCAACACATGGTTTATTTTACAATCTAAACTGAGGTTTTTACTTAATGACAGAGTACTATTATATATGTGTAGTGTGAGTAAGGGTCGCAGGTTTGGGGTAGAAGTATAACATATTATAACTTTCCTGTTTACAGTAAGAATAGATAATAGTCCCGGAAATCTACTCTCAAGAAAAATTGTTTTTTGGTGAAATTGCTGATGGTAAGGGGAAGTAATTTGTACTAAAAATAATTAAGTGCAGTATAGAATGAATGGTATAGAAATATTCATTGCAGGAACCCAAGAATTTTTATCTAACAGATAATTTGCAGTAGGTACAAAAATGTATTAGCGTAGCTCGCACATTAATAGAGTAAAGAAAATAAACAAGTCAGAATTTAAAGACAATCTTAAAAGGCACTCAATTAAACTGTACAGATAGCACTTTTAAAAACAAAAAATAGAAAACTGGGAATAGGCAAACTGATTATCTAATACTTGTTTAAACAGCTTAAATGCTTTAGGGATATCTTACCATAGTGAATAGCAAAATTTACATTTATCAAATGTTCTGGCCCCACAGTCCATTAGCAAGGGTTTATTACAAATATAGACGTCTGTCCCCAAACTAAGGAAATGTAACCTAAAACAATATATTTTGTTGCCAGGCATGGTGGCACATGTCTGTAATTCCAACACTCAGGAGGCTGAAGCAGGAGGATCACAGCAAGTTGAAGGCTACTTTGTCTCAAAAAGACCAAAAAAAAAAAAATTCTGCCATAATTATAGGGCATCTAATGTTACATTTACAAGCCACATACAGTTAATTCTAAAACTGCCCATGGCCTCACATAGGAATACAAACTCCTAGTAGAATAAAGATGTCATTCCTCTTAATCTGTAGATTGAATGCAGTGTCAATAAAAATTACAAAATTATAAAAAAAATTAAAAAATATAAGAACACTTTAAAAAGAGATGAGCTACTCATTTGGAGAAATCTCAGTATTCCAATGTGAGGTGTGACTGAGAAATACGATGGATGTTTAAGTAAAAAAATTTTATAGTAAGAGACACTTTACTATCAACCCTCCTCAAAATTCTCCTGCTGACTTTGAACACATTCATCTCGTCATCCTGGCCACTTCCTGCAGCAGCTCTGGAGTCCTCTTTCCTGAGGGTCTTTAGCTACATAGTCCAAGATGCCTCAGGGTCCTGAATGGATTCAAAATGTTTCCCTTTCATGGTCATTTTAACTTTGGGGAAGAGCCAGAAGTCACACGGTCCCAGGTCCGGTGACTAAGGTGGATGAGGACACAGCGTCATGTTTTCATGAGCTGCCTTTCCACTGGATGGTGCTTGCCAGCAGCATTCACTACATTTTTTATCACATCCTGTATTAGTTATTTTTCTAGAGTCAATGTTTTGGAAGAGAGCAGATTTAATACAGGACACGTAAAAATTACAACATTCACACATACATACAAGTCAAATGCAAGAAGAGTGCAGAATATCTACTATGCACCGGAGACACGAAAGATCCAATTAAGGACTAGGAGCTCACAGCAATGTCCCATGTACATCTGTGTCTGCACTAAAAGGCTGAAGAAATCTATACCAGACCCAAGATATGATGTTCACAGCAGAGATGAAGATGACACCTCCTCCAAAGCAAACAGCAGCCATCCCACATGACAGCAAGACCCAAACATCTCCCATGAGGAGAACAGCCAACTTCCCTTCTGGAGAACCAGCCACAACAGAGTTTCTCCTGGGCCATCTTCTGCTCCCGCTCTCCTTTGTAAGGCACCAGCAAAAATCCTCAGGTGGATCGCCTACGCCTAGAACTGCACAAACTCAGTCCAGCTGTGCGTTCCTGCTCAAGTTTACCAAAATAAAAAGGTCACCACAATCCACCCCCAGTTAACTTGATAACCAGACACATTTCTTTAAACCACAGTCTCCAGGGGCAGATTTGTAAAGAGTTCACATATCTTGATCTATTCAGATTTACATTACAATTATTGCACTCATTTCCACACCAGAAACACATATTCAAAGGAGTCTCAACACTCATTACAAACAGGTGTCCAAAAGCTACGACGATACATTCAAATATACAACAACTCCATTTCATCTCTCTTGCTTGTTCTAAAACAATAATTTGTTTACCAAGTACAATATACCAACACAGTGCTTCCACATTAAAAAAAAAAATGGCTTCAAATTTTAAAACTCCTTTGGTTTCCATTAACTTTAACAACAGAGCACGGCAACACTAAGAGACACCCCAAAGGATCTCCCACACCCCAAATACACTCTTTCCTTCTGGTCAAAGGCCTCAGGTCATTTTTCCATTTCCTGGGATCCAGCAGCCAACACAGTCTTTCTCAGTGGAGGCCTCCTGAACCTCGTCCTAACCAGCATCATTTCCATCACTTACTCTGGTTTTCCACACTCTGACTAGAGTCTCCCATATAGTAAGTTTAGAGCCTTCCAGGGCTGCCTGTTTGGCTGGGCTGTCAAAAACTTTCCAAATTAATTCCAAAGGCTCTTAGGCCTCATGGCCAGGCAACATCATAGCAAGGACCCTACTTCTCTGGTACCAATTTCTGTATCAGTTACCTTTCTGGAGTCAATGGTTTGCAAGAGAGCAGATTTAATACAGGACATTTGTACATTACAACATTCACACACAGGCCAAATGCAGGAAGCGTGCAGAATGTCTGTCTGTGCACTGGAGACCGAAAAGATCTGATCCAGGGCTGGGAGCCCACAGCAATGCCCCATGTACATCCATGTGTGCACTAAAAGCCTGAAGAAATCTATACTGGAGCCAGGATGTAATGCTCACAGCAGAGATGAAGACCAGAGCTCACCTGAAGCAAACAGCAGACATCCCTGATGACAGCAAGGCCCCGAGCTCCTCCTGCAGTGAGAACAGCCCCATTTCCTTCTGGAGAACCAGCCTCAACAGAGCTTCTCCCGTTCTCCTCCATGTTGTGTGGGCAACAATCTTCAGGTAGATCTTCTATACACAGAACCACACTAACTCAGTCCAGCTGGGTGTTCCTGCTCAAGTTGACTACAATAATAAGTCTACTTGCACCTGGCAAAGACCCTCAGGAAAGTGAATTCCAGAGCTGCTGTAGAAAGTGGCAAGGATGATGGGACGAGTATGTTCAGAGCGAGGGGAGGATTTTGAGGGGGATGCATGGCAAGATGTCTTTTACTGTAATCACTTTTTTTAATATAAACATTCACTGTACCATTTGATCACCTCTTGCATATCTCTATCTTTATTTATATATTTCAGTGTGCCACACGATCAACAAATGTAACTAGATAAATTTATTCTAAATCAAAAAATGGTAAACAGCAGAAAAAGAGAATTTTGAGAAAGATCAAGAAATGTTATATTCCACGTCTATTCTTTATCCTATTGCATTTTTTTTCTTCCTTCACTAATAGCAGGTTGAGGACATGACATGGTGACACGTTGTCAAATTCCCCTCTGGTGTATAGTGATGATTGTTCGGTCACCTGCCACACCACTGAGCTTATATCCAAAATGCTTCTGACAGGTTTGAACAAGAGGTTATATTTCCCTGAAATGGAATGTGGAACATGAAAAATTATACATTGGAGTCTCCAATTCTATGTGAAATTGCATATTGGAGCAGTGTGATGGCTTTTCGTGCTTCTTCGTGCTGAGAGAGAACTTAAAGGTCATTTTGGATGTCCTTTCTCATCATCCCGCCCACTGTTCACCTACCGAGTACCCCAGGAGATGAGACAGGAGTTTCAGGCTGATGCATACATCTTGTTCCTGCTTTTCACTTTTTCTTGTCCTAGTTAACTGGAACATATAACCTCAATAAAAAATATGAAATCAGCTTTATCTGACTATCTTCTGAGAAACGAACCCAGCATCATGTGTCTTTTCATTGTGTGATGAGCAGCCGCCTTTGGAGTAGTTAGTGAGGCCCAAACCCAAGAGAGAGAGGAAGAATTAAAAAAAAAAAAAAGATTTAGATGGAGAGCAGAAAATCAAAATTTAAGTAGACCCAAGTTTTAGTTGGAAAAAACTAAGCACAACTTTCATTTTATCACCCACCCAGATCCCTTAGCGAGTGGCCCCTTTGTCTCCTCTACTCTTGAGCTGGCAGGAGAGTTTCTACTTGCTCTTTGGGGGAAAGATGCAAAAAGAACAGCCTGCATCCTTCCTCAGAGGGACAGGGAGGTCTGATCCTTGAACTTCGCTAGACAACAAATCGTTTGCCAATCCCAGGAGCTAGCTCTCCTCTTATCTCTTTTCCTTACAAGAAATTGACATTCAAAATACCCTTTAAATAGACCAAACTGGGGCTGGGGATTTAGCTCAGTGATTAGAGTGCTTGCCTTGCAAGCACAAGGGCCTGAGTTCAATCCCCAGCACCACAAAAAAAAAAAAAAAAAAAAAAAAAAAAAAAAAAAAAAAAAAATAGACCAAATTGCTAATCACGTGAACTTGTAGAACAATATTCAGTAGCCACTCACAGTCGCTTGTGAGCTAGTCAACAAAGTGGGAAGTTTCATACGGCGCAAAAAATATTTCTATGCTTTTAATTACAGCAATTTCCAAGCAAATCTGTTGCTAACAAATTGAACACTCTATTGTGTTCCCCAGAACAAACTGCGGGCTTGGTGATTCTTTGTGTGGTTTACTAAACACTGTGTGCTAAAGGTAGATAAACACAAGAGGGAAATGATAGTAAGCAAAATGCAATTCATTCCCACCTTAGCATATAGTTTTATTCTACTGCTTTTAGACTTAGTTGAAAGTATTTAAAATTTCGATAAGCAACTTTCTCAAGCTTTGGAAAGAATTTAAGCATCTGCAAGGAAATGTTTGCCTTTTCTATTCTTCAGAACAAAACTCACGGAGAAAGCAGGCTGGGTTTACTGTGTACCGGACATGGCTGGTTCCACTTATATACATTTGCATGATCTAGAACTGACAAAAGTTTGTGGTCTCACTTTAATTCTGTTTGAGTGTGTGTGTGTGTGCGTGCGTGTGTGTGTGCGTGCGTGTGTCCTTGCACTTGAAAATGTCATCATATTGGTCAGCCAGTATGTTCAATTCATTCAGTGCTTACTTGGGGCTCCTAGTGTGTGTTGGTAAACAAGATTCAACAGTTCATTTCTGTGCATTTTCAAGCTCTAATTATGAAAGACTGAATCCTAAATATTGTAATAGTGGCCCACCTGGAAGCCACCTCCGAAATTCTGAATAGAATTCTGAATAGTCATTTGACTCCATTATTATTTAATGTTAAACTTCATGGTTTTAGGAACCAAGGAGCACTGGATTTGAATCCTAAATTCAGCTTGGCAAGGTGTCTTATCTTGGGAATTTAATGCAACCTGTGTGTGTCATCATTAACTCAACTGTGAAATTCCGGAAGTAGTATACAGTTTGCCATCATCATTGTGCAGATTAGTTAAAATTATGTTCCTGAAGTTCAAAGCACAGTAGGTGGTACATAATACACTCTTAATAAGAGCTAAGTTCATTCTGGAAGGGCAGCTATAGGAAAAGGTCATTTGGAAAAATACATATCTCCATAACTTTCTAGGCCTTTAGCAGCAGAAAGTGTTTTACATTATGTATCATGTCTTGTAAATTAATTGTAGTATAGAATGAGAAATAGTTTTTGTGTATTGCTTAGATAATGAAAACTTACAGGTCAGTTTGTTATGATTGTGGTTGTATTGGTTGTTGTTTATCTTTTTTTTTTCCCTAGACGGTCAGGAATCTTTGAACCAAAAATTATATCCAACCGTATCAAATACATCATCCCGAATTCTTTTTACATTATTTTCTTGTCTTTGTCAAAAATACCCATTCTTCCTTCTTTAATGTACTTATATATTCATTCTTCAGAGTTGCATCTGATTTTTCCAATATTAGTCTTTAAATCAGAAATATCTTATAATCATCAAACATATTCACCTCCAAGAGCTAGACATCTCAATGGCGAGAGGCAGAAGAAACAACAGTCTTACTGGTGAGTGCGGCCATTAGGAGCATGCCCAGATGACACTGGATTAATGCGCGTCTCTGTCTTGTAAGGACTGAATGGAATTCCCCATTTGCCTGACATCTCTGAAACTCTCAGAGCCCCAGAATCTTAGCCTTGGCTCTCTTTGTCTCTCCCAATATGCACTTCACCAGCAAGAAAAGGCCCCTGGACCACACCGCTGGCTTCCACATTAACTGGGCCGCTGTACCCGACTGGTCCTCAAACTAACGAGTTTCACTTCTCCGCAGCTAATAAACCCCCCAGTCTCAGCCATCCATCCTCAGGTGGCAAGCTGTCCTGGACTACAGAAAGTGGGGTTCGTTCTTCATCCGCAGGGTCACAAGACTGTCTAAGCAGTCAGGAGGGCAGGTGGGTTGGATTAGGGGTTAAAAAATGAACCAAAGGAGAAAAAATCCATTTGTGACCCTGATTCAGTGTTTCAGATCTTCCCACAAACAGCTATTGTTTGCTTTGGTGAGGCCAATTGTCGATTCTCTTAGCACACTCTCCGTAGTTTGGCAATTATGGGCCACCGCCTGACACAACCCCCGTCGCTGCTCTGACACTGAGTTGTTGATAACTCATCACCCACTTACCCATCAGTCTCTGCTGCTTCTCTGCCTGACGTACCTTTTCCTCATGTGTACCCAGTTTGTCCCGGCTTTCCCCCCACCCTGGTCCTATTGCTTCATCAGCTGAATACACTACACTACTTTATCCAGATGAGGTTTGCTCATTGTTGGTGTCTGGGGCTACAATACTGAACCTGTGGAATGAATAAAGCCATCTCAAGAGGAATCAGTGCTAGATTTAGAAGTAAAACTACAATTGTGACTGAAATATTTTATATCTTCCCTAACTAAGGGTCAAAGCATTCACTTAACAAATGCCTGTTTATTTTCGCTTATGTTTCATCCTCTGTTTTAAGTGCTGAAGATAATACAGAGAAGCCCCTAAAGGCGATTAATTATGGTTTCCATGTGCTGCTATCCCATAATCTGCCCGAGGAACAGATACATGAGCCTGTCATTATCCCATCCCCAAGTGAACAAGAAGGCCACATATTGGAAGCTATTTGTGTGTTCTGAGGAGGTAAGAAAAAAATACTTCTACTTGGGTGGTAGAAGGTTGGCATACACTTCATGGTGAAGTTAAGCTCTAAACTGGGCCCTGACATCTTGTTGCGATTTGGCCAGGTGGAGCATCAGACTACTGAAATGCTGGGGGACAGACAGATTAAGCAAAGGTCAGGAGCATGGTGGTGCAGTCATTTATTCACCAAATAATCCGCTGGCTGATTGATTTAATAATCACTAATCAAGGGCAGAATAGGGGACAAATGTTATGCAAGGAGACTGGAGGAGAGACAGATTCTGCTACCACGAGTGTCATGTCTCGTGGGGAAGAGGGTTAGTACTCACTACAGTCAGTGCTCACTACAGAAACATTTAATGAGATATACATGGAGAGATATTTCTCATTGAATGACCTACATCTTTAAGGACTTTTTAGATTCATGACTAGGGCTGGCTGTTGGACTTACGATTTTTTTTTCTTTTTTTTACACTTCCATACATCTTGTTTATAGAGCTTCAATGTCTTCTTTTTTGGTACGGTACACCTTGTTTATCCAGTACTATAATTTTTGCTGATTGCATTGTACTGCACAGCACTGCTATTATATGTTCTGTTACAGGTTTCAGTATTGCATTGAAAAAGTTATGCAAATAAAAGCAGTCATCAAGTTGGAGTTTTCTTCGACCATTTCTTTGGTTTGAATATTGTAATGTACACATTCTACACAATTGCCCACTTAGTGACCAATTCATTTAATGACCTAGTTGCAGGGAATTTAGGTACAAAGAATATGTATATACTTATGGTTAGACAAAATAGGCTTACAATGGCCTTCTGCAGAATTAGGTGCGGAAGACAGCAAACGCGCAAAAGGGCCGTCTGCACACTGGAGATCCAGATGATCTAGTCAAAAGATAAAGCCCTGGAGCTCACTGTATTCCCGTGCGAGTCCATGTCAGGGAGCCAGAGGGACTGTGATGGAAAGGTTCACGGTGGAAGCCAGGAGCCCACCGTTCAAGGCAAAGCCAAAGACTGGAGCTCCCCTGAAGGAACAGAAGCGAGACTTCCCCTCTCCTCCCTCTTTTATTCCACTCGGGCTACAAGCCTATTCTTTGGCGCCACTCACACCCAGGGTGGGGCTTCCATTTTCAGCAAACCTATCCAGTCTTGTCCAGAATGATGCTAAGTCAATCGCTGGTGCATTTCCTCCCCAAGCCGACACAGCACTTGGCTACCACAAAGGACAATGAGTAACCCTGGCGTACACAGGACCTGTAATGACACCAGCAAATGCAGAACTTCCGGAGGTGTGTAGGATAGCAGTCCATCTGTCATGGCATCAATTATGACACGATTGCTTCTTCCAGCCATGAAAATAAAGCAAAAGTTTGGAAGAACCAAACTGATCTGCGTTATTCAAACACTAGCTTCCCAAGGTCTTTCTATTTACCTCCCACTTCTGTGGGTATTAAAAGCGCATTTCATGTGTCCTAATTTCATTTAATTTCCCATTTCTCTGAAATACTTTCAGTCCTTACACAGCAGAGCCCTCTCTTCACTCATTTGTAGCTGGCACTGGACTTACCTTCAATCCGGACTGACAGATCAGTGAAAGAACTGAATTAGAACCCAGTTTTGAACCCTCCGTGGCACCCCCTAAGAGCCAAGTGGCTGTTTATTTTCATCTTCAGAATCAAGAAAGAGACTGCAAGTCAAAGAAGAGTTTAGAATAAAGAAGCATGAATTGAGTCAGAAAAAACCCTGTGTTCCTCATCCTATATTTATTTATGTACTTTAATCCAGTGTTTAATAGGGCCGAAGAGTTTTAAACACCCTAACTATATGCTATAGGAAAACAGAGCCTTGATAAAAACTAAGAATTAACAGGAGAGAGGAAAAGAATAAAGATCAAAGAACAAAAGAATTGTAGTTTTTTACCATGAAGTATTTCTCACAGGAAGAATCTATATGAAATACTTTTTAAATCTGCATTCATTATGACTCTGTAGTAGAGGACAGATGAATTCATAGCGTGTTATCTGCAAATATTTACATATTGGAGCAGAAAATATTACCCAGTAATTTGAAAACCCTGGATTGTCATTAAAAAATCATAAAGAATGCTCATCATATGCTTTGTTTCTTTCTTTCTTTTTTTTTTTTTTTTCCTTCATTTTGTAATTCCGGAGAAGCAGCTGGTAGGGGCTCCATTTGATGTGAGAATAGTCAGTTGCAGTGAGAAGCTAGCAGGACCCCAAGGTGATAGTTGTTTTATTTTAATTATTTTTAAATGTGCAATGATGCCAAGAATCTCTAACAACGTGAATATTTAATAGCCCGTGATTACTGAGGACCCCTCTGCCTTTTATCTTAATCAGAAACGTGGATACCAGCTGTCTCTTTTTCACGAGAGAGCTTCCTGTGATTGTGAGTGAATAATCTGTGACCAGTAATGTGGTACCCCGAAATCCTTACAACAGGGACACGTTCTTCACTTCAGGCCACGGGACCTTTTGAATTTGATCTAGGTAGGAGGATGAAGCAGAAAAGAATCTCAACATATCCTGCTCTAAGAGATATATTCTTCTACTTTTCTTCATACTTTTTCCTCCGGAACTGTGTTTTCCTTAAACCTACAGCAAAATGGTGAAGATACAACTGTTTTCTTGCTTGTATCCACCCAATCAAATCAATCAGAGCTAGATTACCTCCGACTACACGGGCTTCAATAATACAGCATTGGTATCGATTCCTATTCCTCTGATTATTTTGCACAGATTTCTCCTTCCAAAAATTGTTTTTGTTTTTTATTTTAATTATTGCAGGTGCCCCTTTTAAATGGTAACACAGGGAAGCTACTATCTCAATCATGAAATATAAGATGAACCAGGCAGAATTGTTATTCTAGAAAGAAACAGAAATAATGGAGTGAGTGTGCGAATAAGGACAGGCTATTTGTTACGGTTCTGATCTAACCCCCCTACACACACACAAAGCCTCACATGTTCGCAGGTGACTGGATCACCGGGTGCTGCGCTCCTGGGGGGATTCGTCATGGATGCGTTCATGGCTGAGAGTGCTCTAAGAGGCACGGCCTAGTTGGAGGAGGCCACTGCGGCGTGACCTGGGGCAGGGTATTCCTGTTCCTGGCTCCTCCCTTCTCTCTCTGCTTCCTAGCTGCCCTGAGTTGAGCACCTTTTTGTCTGCCAGGCTCATTCATCATCCTGTTCTTGCCTTGCAGCCAGACAAACGGGGACTGAAACCATGAGCCAGAATCAGTGCCTCTGCTTAAAGCTGTGAGTGTTGGTTTTGTGACAAAGTCTAAACTTAAAAACAATTCATTTGGGTTCAGAGAGCGTCTATAAATTTAGGGTCTTCATTATAAACAACACCAAAATATTGCAACGCAGGGATACACAATGTCCATAGCAACCACAAATATGGACTTAATGATAGATATTAGTGTAAATAGACTAAAATTAAAATGATAGATGATCTTTGCTTATTCATGAGGCGACTCTTCACAGACTTGGCCCAAATGGTAGTGACTCTTGACTAAAAAATAGATGAAGAAATTAAAACAAGAAAGTTCTATGTGTAAATAATGTGGAAATTAAAAGAAGTAAAGTAAATGATTGAAAGACAGCCACTTTTTCCCAGAGTGAAGTAAATGGCAGAAAACTAGTTCAGAAAAAGTATTGTACATGACCCCAAATATATTGAGAACAAGATAATTTATCTAAGAGATAAGTCAAGGGATAAAGAAAATGGTAAGCAAATTTTGCTAGCAAAGTTTAGGAAACTGTAGACAAACACATAAATATCGAGATGAAAGCCAAAATAGAAGTGATACATTTAAAATACATCCAACTCTGATCAAAGAGAGGACACGAATTGAAATAAACAGAACAAAATATAGTAAAGTAACAAGAAATAAAATGGTAAAGCACTTAGCTCTACATGGATTTGGGGATTAGATGGCTTGGGAATGAAACCACATGTGTACAATTTATAGGCCAAATACCCATGAATCAGTTACTTCACATTCTTGTGCATTGTGACCCGCAGCCATAAAGTAGGAATTAGGTTAGTTATGAGGTTAATTATAGGATCGTTGCACTTACTAAGTAAGCCAAAGAATATGTGGAATTTACTACAGTGACTGACGTACAGTCTTAGAAATAGAAGTTACTTTACAAAAACAAGAATAAGATAAGAGAAATCCATGCCATAGAAATGCAGAAGAGAAATCTGTTCCTGGGAAAATTATTCCCTGAATTAAGATTTGTGACTTTGAGGAAGAAAAACGTGTATCTTACTCTAGGAAATTTGGATACAAGATTGTCAACTCCACACCTTCTCCTCGGGAACCTACAGAACTCCCAGAATGAAGAAGAAATTTTCACGCATCAGGCAAAAAGTAACACATTAGGTAGAAATAAATAAATACATAATTCATGTATTTCTCCATAGCATATTTCAGTGAAAGATAATACTGTAGAACATCAATGTTAGTACAGAGAAAAGAAAGCAAAGACCAAGAGTACCAGGACCAGTAGCAATGTCATTCAAATGTAAGAGTAATATATAGAAAAATATAAGTATTTGTGAAGATAAATTTATATTTTAGGTGTTTTGCATTGGCTTTGTCCACCCCATTATACTTTTTAATCTTTCTATATTTTAATTAATTTAAATGCATTTTATTAAAAAAAAGAGTGACATACTTCTATCTGGAAAGTAATTTTGCTTGGGTTTGAGTTCTAACAATTTCCTGGGCCCAAAATTTTATTAATTATATGGTCATGGGTAAAATAAATAATCTTGCTAAATTCCAGTTCCTGGAACTGAAATATTTCTGTAAACAGCTTACTCTGCAAGTGGTAAAGATTATTCGGCTTAATTATTTCAGTTCCAATAGTGGACGATAAAGTGGAGAAAGATCTCAGGTTATTTCTTCCTACAAAGAAATCCTGTCATAATAAGACATCTCAGATGGAGAGTGCTACATTCTGGAAATACGGCCAACTTTATCAAAAGCTTTTACTTCATAGATAATATATCACTATTCTCTTTGAAGGCTTTTCCTCCTAGGGAATTCCAGGGTTCAGAATTCAGCATCCAGATTTCTTCTTTCCTTCCACACCAAACATCAAATATATTCTTGCCAACTACCTTTACACAGCTAAAAAAGTTATTACAGGAAATGAGAAATTTGTTTGGGTTGCATACATATAGTTACCAAAAACACAGAAATCTACATGAGACTCTGGGCTTCCGGACAAAGGCACTTAGGTAAACTTAAAGTAACAAAATTAATTACCCATTAAGAAGATTTCAACTTCGATATTTTCTTTCACTGCCTGCTGCTCAATTTACTATAACTAGATCCATTAAATTCCCCACCTAAATTGTCACTCTGATCCTAGACCTCACACCAATCACACTTTAATTATTTCTGGGACAGTAAATAGTGAAAAAGACTCTCCCTTCTAGTTAGAAGTGGGCAGTCAGAGGAAGAGAATAAAGAGAAACTGTTCACTGAGTGACGGGCACCGTGTCTACCTGTTCTATATTCCGGGAGATGGCTTCTAATGAAACACCTTGTTCCTGACCCCTTAGGGTCACACGCTCAAGATCACTGATCAAATAAAGGAGGCTGTTCATTTTGGTAAAAAAATAAATAAAAATAAAAATAAAGGGGGAATTTATTCAAAGCTAGCACCAAGGAGATGAAGGAATCCATTTGCCACAAATAACCATCTTACAGTGTACAGACAGGTAAGGATCTTTTAGAGTAAGGATAAGAGAGGAGAGGCACAGAGAGATGCAATGTGGGGCTCTGGATCTGCCTTATGGCTTTGGGACAGCTACAAGCTTATCGTGGGATGGAAAGGAAACCAGGCCGTGGACTCCTAGGCCTGGAGTCTGCATATTCCATCACTTCTTTGGGGCTCAGAAGAGGAGGGATGTTGGATAGATGCTCAGCAAGAGGATCTTTGGACAAGTTGCTTAACTCCAAAATGAAAATAATTCTAACTTTTAAAGTTGCATTTTGGTTACGCGCTGATATTCACATTGGGTAATCAACTAGCTAAGCAGCCGTCACTGCGGATCAGCAATGCAGAATCCAAACTCCCACATATCTGTCCCTACTCCTGGGCTCTTCCGTTCTGAGTTGCTGCACGTTAGATGGGAGAGATATTACAGTATTTACTGGCTAAGTGAAACTGAAAACAGCTTAAACTCTCTGATTCCTATTTTCTTCATTTGTATGTCAAAACCTGTATCAGAAATTGTGTTATATACTGTAGATGATATTTAAACACAGTTTCTGACACATGTTAAATGCTCAATAAATGCATTTTATCTGTCTTTATTCTTTCTTCATGTTGATGTGAACATTCAATGAGATGATCATGATGTACCACCCGGGAAGTGACGCTTTATATGTACACACAGCTCCCTTTGTTGTGTGAACAGGCTCCACAAGACCCCCGCACCCATTCGTGCATTGAGATTTCTTTCCTCCAGAGCCAGACTCGGTTGCTGTGACAGATGGCTTCATATCTGGTCAGCTCCAGATCATGGATCTCATACCAGCAATATACAGCTTTTTCCAAAGCCATGTTGTGCTATAAATGGCAGAAGTTTGTGTCTCACATGCACGTTTCCAAGTATGTTGTAGACAACAGCGGCTAAAGAATCATCTGGCCTGGAGAAATGAACTCAGGGAAAAGGAAAAAGAGAAATGTTCACTGTTTTCTCAAGTCAATTGTCAAAATACAATGGTATTTTCTATCCTGTTGCTCCAAAACATAACTTAGCATGAAAACTCATCCAACCCTAGCTGGGCGAATAATCCCCTATTAAGTTCCTGTGATAATGCCCACATCTGTTAGCTCGTTAGGGACAAAGTTGGATGCTACTTGGAATCAGTGTTAGGCAAATGTTTGGATGAGATGCGCAGTCCTGCCGGATCGGTTGCTAATTTATCTTTGCCAGTCTTTACAAGTTTCAGCTCGGTGCACAAGGACATGGTATCCAAGCTGGCGGCTGGGGAACTCCCAGGAAAGTTCTCATGTCCCAGCTGCTGGTTGGAAGGTTTGGCGAGTTGGAGATGACTGGCATTGGGCCGGATGAGCAGAGCCCAGCTGTGCCGGGTGTCTAGATAGACTGCAGATGGGGAGAAACGGATTGCAATTGCTGAGATTCCAGGACCTCACTGCTAGAGGTGAGGAGGAGGAGGGAGGGAGGCTGAGCTCTGGCAGCTTCCTTATAGTACGAGCATGAGGGTAATAGTCCAACTCCCTGTAATGCATGCACCACAGGAAAAGGGGGACTTTACAGGTTTCGCAGAGTTCAAAACACTTATTTTCTAAATGCTGGGGAGGAGAGATGAAAAGAGGGTGACTGATAGCCAAAGGAAGGACTTGTTCACTTCACCCACTTCTTTCTTATTCTGTATTTCCACTTCCTTTCCTCTCCCCCATCATCCCTTGCTGGTCTCTGAGGAGTAGAATATTTTGTTGTAGTTACGGAGCATAATTTCTCTAACTCACCATGATACTTCCACAGCCCACAAACTTAGGCATCTAAAATCATCAGAAGAGACAATTAAAACAAGTAGACCTTGTAAAACAAATGGGTGCTTTACTTTTTTCTCTTCCAAAAATCATGCCACTTTTTAGGTTGCTTGGAGGCAACTAAAGCTGGAGGATTGTTTGGCCCAGAGAGAAGAACCCACGTTATAGATGACAGCCTTCTGTCAGAATTAAATACCATTAAAATTGCTCTAAGACAGACGCATTTGCAGTCTAAACTTGGTGATGAATTTGACCTCTCTTGGCATTCATTCCATGAACAGAAAAATTGAAATGATAAAAAATAGCACTACAGGATTGTTTAAATTATGTTTTAAGTTAAATACAAATAAAGAAGCATGGTACCCTTCGTGGACCCAATCTTGTGCCTCCCCAAAATTTATACATTGAAATCTCACATCGGACATTATGGTACTTGGAAAAGGAATCTGTGGCTGGCAACTGGGTCACAAAAGAGGAGCCCCCTGTAAGGGGTTGGTACCCAAATAAGAAGAGGCCACACAGCTCACCCGTTCTCATTCCTACACCCTAGGATGCCACAGGAAGTCCCCAGAACCGGAAATGCTGGTACGATCTTGAGCATCTACTTCCAAAGCTGTGAGAAATAAATGTTGCTTGTTTAAACCACACAACACGTGGCGATTTGTTATAGTTGCCCAACCCACAGTACCCAACTCTCCTTTAAAATTTAATATGGGTAAAAATTAAAATCCACTCCATTTTCTTTCGTACTACAAGAATTGAATTTTAAGTCAAAGTCACTGTACCTGTTTTGCTGTCCCCACAGTGGAACTACTAATGAAAGCCTGTGTTCCATGAAGGAGATTCAGGCATCCATGAGAAGGGAAACTGAGAAGAAGGTCAGACGGAGCTTTAGCTTGTGAGTTTGGAATCACAGCAATCTACCCACCCGGCCTTCAAGATACACATTCAGAAGATTCCTGCCTGAGCCTGGTGTTGTCCTACAGCCCGGTAATCCCGGGAAGCTGAGGCTAAAAAGTGACAAGTTTGAGCACAGCCCATGCAATTTAACAACTTGGCCAGACCTTACTCAAAATAAAAAATAAAAACTAAAAAAGGGCCAAGGCTGCCGCTTGGTGTGAAGGCCCTGTTCAATCCCTAGTACAACAACGACATCAAAAGAGAAAACTACATGCAGAGGGCACGGCTTTCATTAAGAATTAACTAAAACGTCTTTCTTGCTTTTTTCAGAGAAGAGCAATAGTTATTACACCATGTACCATTAAAATAGTTACTCAGTGTAAGACATGAACCAAAAATGTTTTTTACAAAAAAGAAGTGGTTAATAACACAGATTTTCTTTATAAAAACTAAGATAAACTAGTAGTATAAATGGAACCAATTAGCATACATATTGAAATATTTTTAAAACAACAAAATACCTAACTTGGGGAGGTATATAACTTCTCTCTACTTTCTATTTATTTCTCTTTATACACCACTATAATGGTGGCACCCTGATAATGTCTGTTTTACCAATTTCAATTTTTTTTAATTTCAAGCTATAGATAGACACAGAATTAGCTACGGACACTGCTTATTAACTGAACATTCATTAACAGTCTAAATAATCTTTCCCAATCTGAAAAGAATTGGAATCCTCTCTGACTGCATAGAAGGGCTCTGTAGATGCATATAAAAGTGGAAGACGCTTGCTATTTTTATTTTCTATTTTTGTTGGTCACTGCCCTGGACCAGCTATTTTATATATCGCAGTTTATTTAAATTTCACTACAACCCAGCAAGCAAAGGGGTATCAGCTAAGGGGAGGATGCACACACACACACACACACACACACACACACACACACACACACACTCACCTTATCCCTGCTTCCTAATCCTTGTGCATATACATACACATACATATATACATATTAAAATATCATTCTGGTTTCTATACAACTGGTAGTGGAAAGTAATTCGTTATTAGACAATATTCTCTGAAGGTATTTTCTATTTTCCTACAAGATTAATAGTGAAGTGGAATTTTAATCACATAAGATTTTAAACTGTCTCAAATTCAAAGTCTCTCCTAAGTTTTCCAAATAAGAGCGCAAGGTCTCATAATGGTGTTGTAAGTCTGAAAATCAAGATGGCATTTCTTTAAAACCTGGCACAGACAGTGCCGTATAAATAGATTTTTTGAAGCTAAATTATTCTGTCATTACAATAGATAAACCTAGCATACATTAAAACATTAAAACATATAAGGACTGGGGATTTAGCTCAGTGGTAGAGCATGTACCTGGCAAGGGTAAGGCCCTAAATTTGGTCCCCAGCATCTTCCCCCCTCAAAAGAAAAAAAAAATGTACATTTAGTGGAGCTAAGGGTTAAATTTTCTTATCCATCAGTAAAGTCAGATTAGATACTAATCAATGGGATCCAACAGAACTAAACTGATCCAATCTGCACATATTATAATGGAGCAAGATACACAAAAGATAACACCAAGACTAACGAGTCAAACCTGTAATCAGTTTCTCAGAGTGAGTAGAAAACAAAATTATGTTCCAACTATTCGAGGAAAGAATGATGTGCTATACGAGGAGGCAAGAGACTGATTGCATTCCAATTTTTAATTAGTATATTACTGCGATACACAGTAAACACATCCATGGGGTGCGAACTGGCGCATACCCATATCTCCTCTCGATCGATCATTTTCACTTGCCCTCCTGCCCCTCCATCTCCCCATCCCAAGACTCTCCTCCTTTCCTTTTAAAGAACCGACTCTTTGATGCATTGATCCTTTGTGTTGTATATGTCATCTCAATTTCATTACTTTCCCCTCTGATCTTCATGGTGTGTTTCCTTTTCTTAGTTTCAGATTTGGCCTGTTCTTGTCTTTCTGGATTCTTTAGATGCATCATGAACCTGTCTGTTTGGAATCACTGTGTTCCTCTTCTGTGTGCATTCACAGCTGGGTTTCTGACCCACATCCACCACTCTCAGGGGCTGCACGACGGGTCCAGCCATCCAACCTCTTTCCTTTCTTACCTCAGTTCCCTTCTCCACAGGATGTTATATAGCACTTATCACGCCTCTTTGAGCTCAGGCTTCATAGGTATGTACGCCGGGGCCAGAGCAGATATTTTAAGGAGTACAGCTGGTTTTAACAGTCCGGAGATTCGAGGTAAATGAGGAAACTTGAACTCCTCCCAGGCGTCCACTTAACTCAGATGAAGCAGGCGATTTTCACAGCCTCAGGCTTGAATACAACACACGACTAAGATGCTTCCTCAGAGCTAAACACACCTTGTCTCACATCCTTATGCTCTTAGTCATCCCCTGCAAAAGATGGTCTCCATATATTTTTTTATATTATGTCTTCTCTGTTCCCAAATTCTAAACCGTACTTTACACAGTCCTAATTATCTGGATGAAGAAAGGTCTGATGCAAGATCTCCCTCTTTGTGGAACGTGCAGGGCACCCCTGGAATTGATACCCATCTCTCCCCCAAGATGATGACCAGATGGACGTCCTTAACGGGAGACGTAGATCCTCACATGCCTAGATGTTTCAAGAATCAAGCCTTCTAACTCAACAAAGTAAATAATGTCCTTTGAAATACTTGTCTTGGCTGACTTTATTCCCTCAACTTCCACTACCACAGTCTTTAAATGACATCCTCTGAACTCACACACAACTAAGACGTGGACCATCGGTTCTCTCTCCCTGCCGGCCTTTGTAACACACGCACTTTCCTCCCCTACACATATTTACTAACAAATAAAGCAACTCGCACTTTCAGTAACCAGCCCACCTCCTTCTCTCCCACGATTCTTCTCTTTAACCCTCCCCATGTCCTCGTGTCTGTTATTTCATGCCCCCTCCAAAAAGCTCACAGGCAGAAACCTCAGTTCCAGGTAAATCCAGAGGATCCAGAGGCCCCCCCGCCCCGTTCTCTCTGCCTACAGCTGAGTTGTGAATCTTTCTGGAAAGATAAAACAGGAAACTTGCAAGTTTTTAGATTCAGGCCACCGAGGGATTAAGGAGTCATAAGATATCATAACCCTAATGCCAAACTCTGACAAAGACACACCAAAAATGAACAATCTTCGTCTTTAATCTTACTTTTTGGTGTGTTTTTGTCAGAGTTTGGCATTAGGGTTATGATAGCTTCCGTCACTTATTTTTACTGGCAGACATTTCATGAGTTTGGTGTTATTTACTTTTTCACTCTTTGATAGATTCAACACAGAAATAATCCAGACCTGGAGGACTCTGTGTGAGAAATTTTGATTTTGAATACAATTAATTAATAGTTATAAAATGAGTGAGAGTTTTGTTTCATCTCATATCCACTTTGATAAATGCTCTGTTAGTTAAAGTTGTCCCCACTCTTTCTTACTCATCCTACTTTCGAACACTCTGGAATCTAGGTCAGGAGAGGGTAGCGAATATGTGGACCTAACATTCATTATAGACACGTATTTAAATATTCTGAAAATGTTAGGAATATATGTCTAGAAATATACTAAATGGATCAGTATTCAAGACTAAATAAGAAAAAGGAAATATTTTGTTTGCTATTATGCAACAACAAAAGGACCCAAAATAACAATTACTGCTATGTCTTTCATTCGTGAGTGTTGACCGAAATCTGCAGTGGTTCTTATTGGCAGCGCCTCAGATGGTTGCAGCTATGATGGTTGAGCCCGCGCCCACCTGAAGACACTCTGAAGCATCCCACCCAAGATGGCCCAGTGGACAGAGGCTACTGGGTGCTGCCTGTCAACTCCGGGGATGGCTGTACACGTGCACTTCTCTCCTCATGGCAGCTAAGTTTCAACGGGAAATTCCAAGAACAGGTTTCCCAAAATATGCAGTCATTGCCAGGCCAATTAAGGGCTGGGCCTGCTTTAGAAGGGTGTATCCCACTGTGTTTCACTGACCGGCAAAACCTCAAGTTCCATTCAGAGTCAAAGGTTTACAGAAATACCCTCCACTCCTTAATGGTTGAGTAACACCAGTGGGTTAGAATTTGGGTACTAGATATCATCACATGTATCTTTGGGAAATAAAATCT
Organism: Hystrix cristata; assembly: GCA_004026905.1. Taxonomy (NCBI): domain Eukaryota; kingdom Metazoa; phylum Chordata; class Mammalia; order Rodentia; family Hystricidae; genus Hystrix; species Hystrix cristata. Next base: position 52,359 of record PVJO010004754.1, read on the forward strand.
GCCATAGTTGATCCCATAGCTAAAAATTTAAATTATTCCCATGTACATAATACATTCACCCGCTGCCTGCATGAGTTCAAAGTTTCATCTCATCCTAGTGTCAGCTCTAAGTCCACTTCCTGTTCATTTCAATCACGTCTTCAATCATGGTTCTTTCTGTGTAGCTCTCCAAAGTCTATATGTACATTTTTTTTCTTTTTTGTCTCACGTACCGGGGATTGAAATTGGGGCCTTAGAACCAAACTGCACCCTCAGCCCACTTTTTACTTTTTATTTCAAGACAGAATCTTGCTAAGATGCTAAGTTTTGTAGGTTGGGCTTGACCTTGTGATCCTGCTGCCTCAGCCTCCCAGGGTGCTGGGATTATAGGTGTGCCGCCCCCATGTCTGACAAATCCAGTTTCCTCGCACGATGAAGACCTGCTAACTAAAGATACTACATCTTCCACTCCATTTTGAACCGTCTGGTACAAAATAATGGTGAAAATACCATGCAACAGTAGTCACTGCTATTCGAAAGGGGGGAATGGGAGGTATGCAGTGTTTACTGGTCTTTAGTAAACCCAGAATCCAGATGGGGACCTGTCGCCACTTCCTCAGTGACGCGCAGACTCTGCTTCTTTATAGCTCGTCTCTCTTTTCCTAGGGCTCTCGGCACTGTTCCCTGAGATGTAGCTCTATCCTACAGCAAATGAGATGTAAGTCTTCCCTTTCCTTAGGACACAATCTAAAATACAGCATAAGACTGTAAAATGAGACCCAAAGTAAGCACGTTAGCTGAAGGTAACAGTTGAATGACGTGACTTCAAAAACCCGTATGTTGAAGCCTCAGAACTCAGAATGTAACAGAAATAAGTTGATTGCAGTTGTTAACTGGAAGGCGGTCACACCTCAGTATGGCCTGCTACAAATCCAGTATGATAAGCATTCTTATAAAATAGGTGATTTTTTTTTTTTTTGGTAAAAGATGGTGTAAAGAAAATAAACGAAAAAGCCAAAAACTGGGAGGAAGTATTTTAAAAAATCATGTTTAAAATGACATGTCGGATAAAGGAATATTATCTAAACTACTCAAAATAGACACAACATTAAACTAAGAACGCCAACAACAAAATTAAAAACTAGTCACAAGACTTAAAAAATATCCCTCGTTAAAAAAAGACATACAAATAGCAAGAAAGCGTATGAAAAGATGTTCCACAGCACGTACGTTGACGGGGACCAGCAGAACAAGACGAGATAACCCTACACGCCTACTGTGGTGGCCAAAGTGCAGAAGCACACCAACTAATGTAATTAATTTCTCTAATACTGCTGACAATATAGAGATAATATTCATTGTTTGGATTTACTCCTTAAAATGTTCATTTTTACATTTAATAATGAAAGTAAAACATGAACCCGACTGATCATTTCAGGTCATAAATCCTGGCTGAAATTTTTCTACTCCTTAAAAATATTTATCCCAAATACTGCTCTAAAGCTGGTCTTTTGAGAATAACATTTTGTTTCATGGTAGAATACTTACTCTAATTTAGATTTTAAAACTATAAACAAATATCCAAATGAATGAAAAGGCTTACACATCTGAATTCTCAATTGTAGCAAGGACAATTAAGCATTGAAAATTAATAGCTTCTCATCCACTTAGAGTAAAATTCCAAATACTGCATACCAGAGGCCACATAACTGTATGATGTGACAATTAATTTCTCCACCTTTTTTATCAATCTCTTAACTTTGTCATTGAAGACAGACATTTCTCTGATGTGTTAGTTCAACATTCAAATTCAGTTCCGACTAAGGTTTTTTGTTTTTGTTTTTGTTTTTGTTTTCTCCTTATTGAGAACATTTACTTCTTTTCATGTCTAGATCACTCTTTCTCTAGGATACCTACAAGGGTTACTTTCCTACTGGCTTAGGTCTTAAGTATGTTACTAAGTATTCCATTTTCTCACATAATTTCTCTAACAATACTATCTAAAGGGACAACTATCTAATTCCTCTGTGATTCTACACTCAGCTTACCTACAAGGCACCAATCACTCTACCATATTATATTGTGAATTAACCTTCTTTATAACCTGCATCTCCATCTCTTCACTGGAAATACAATTTGAGTTGTTTATTCACATTTGTATATATCACACATTAAGAAATAGTGTTTGATAGCCGATAAGTATTTTATAAACCAGTTTGATAAAAACACTCTACTCGCTATAACCCCATTGCACTGAAGTTTTCATACCCCAAGATTATTAAAAAATATCCCACTATGTTCCACTCTTACACGTACAGCTCATTCTATTCAACAGAATTATTTTTTTCTGGAGCTGTGTTGGACAGCATGGTAGCCATTAGCCGTATGTAACTATGTGATTTTACAGTGAGCCCATCTTTCAGAAACCTATAAGAAAGACTTTTGAATATTTTCACAGTAAAAAAGGATGAGAATCAGCCTTCTGTCACTGTCACAAAATACCTGAGGAAAATTACTTCAAGGAAGCGAGGTTTATTTGGGCTCACAGCTTCATCCAGTCCATGGCTGGCTATCTCTGCTGTTTCTGGGTCTAAGCTGCATCTCTGATGTTAGATAGGAAACTAGGAAAGAGAAAAGGGACAGGAAAAGGGAGAGGGAGGAGAGGGGAGAGGTGGGCTCACTCTCCTTTAAGGTATGCCTTCCAGCTGTGCCCTGCCTTCTAAAGACTCCATCCAGCTGTGAACTCATCAGTGGACTAACCCAATGACGCATTTGGTGCCCTCATTGTATCCCAGTTAATTCTCTAAGCTCCACCTCCGGAAGTTGCTGTGTTGGGAACTCAGCCTTCCTCCAAGACCTACAGCTTTGGGCGATAATTCACATCACATGGAAACCCACGAGGATGTACACTGTTCACACTTTCATATACATCCATTCAAAACATAATATTAAGCCAGGTATGGTTCTACATGCCTGTAATTCCTATGCTCAAGGAGGCTAAGGCAGGGGGATTGAAATTTCGAGCCCAGCCTAGGCAACATAGCAATTTAATCAGAGCCTGTCTCCAACTTAAAAAAAAAAAAAAAATTAAAGGGCTTGGGATATAGCTCAGTGTGAAGGCCCTGGGTTAAATCCCCAGGGCCAAAATTTTAAAAAATTAATTAATTAATTAAAAAGCACTTTAAGAGAATATCCAAAGGAAAAGTTAAATTTAAATGAACTAAAATATGATCTAAAATACTTTTTTCATCCTTTTTCCCAGCCACAAGTGCTCAATAGTGACAAGCGACTAAAGCTGTCCTGTTGGGTGACAGAGATCGGGGACATTGCTTGCATCTGAGAGATTTCTATCAGACAGCGGTATTCTAGAGCATACACTCTGCATTAGAGTTACTGGAGCAGATGGCCTACATTAAATTACAATATATTCACTGTCTACTCTGGACCAATCCCTCTGAATTAAATATCACGTTTAGTGTTTTATATTTCGAAGCCACATTTTCTTTGCATTATATATTCTTACAAGCAAAGAGACACCAAAACAAAAATACACGAAGAAAAAACATCCTAAATGGTGACTTCAGAAGAGCCTTCTTCACAAAAAGGCATTTTACCTGGACACGGCAAAAGAAATGAGTAAATAAGAGATTGTATATTATCAGAGGGTTTGAGGCTCTTTTTTTATTGCATTTCTCTGCTGGCTTTTATTTAATCTGTATTAAAAAGAGACCAGTGATCAGCAAGCAGGTTTTAAGGACACAATCATTTCTGTATTTCGATCTGTAAAAATAAGTAAATATTAGTCTACAATTACAATCGTCTCACCAGAATAGACCACTCAAAATAGGCTTATGAAAACAATAAATCAGTGTTACCACCCAAACATCGGCTCACACACTGGAGACTAAGGCAAGAAGATCACAAGTTCAAACTCAGCCTGGGCTGCTTAGCTACTTAGCGAGAACCTGTGTCAAAATAAAAGGTAAAAAGGGGCTAGTGAGGTAGTTCACAGGGAAGACTCTGGGTTCAGAAAGAAGGATGGGGGGGTGGAGGGGAAGAAGAAGGGAAGTGGGGAAGGGAAGAGGAAGAGGAAGGAGGAGGAGAAAAGAAAGGCGGGAATAAGGAAGAAAGGGAAGGAAAAATGAAGAAGAAAGGAGGAGGGACAGAGGGAAGGAAGGAAGAAAAAAGAGGAAAGAAGATAAGAAAGAGAAAGAAAGAAAGGAAAAATGAAAGAAAAATATGAATGAACACATTGCAGGACTCTCACTCATATGGCATTAAATCTAAACTCTGAAACAAAGGAGCTCAAGAGATCAGAGAGGTTTATCTCAATTTTACAGAGGAAAACACTAAAATCACAAGATTATTAGCCAAACTTCGTGAAAACACTGAATAGTGTTAGGATTAAAATCCCGTTCCTCAGGTCCCTTCTCTTGCTGTATTTAACTTCATTGTGTTCCACGTCTCCCATCTAACATAAGACTGAGTGGCAAAGACAACCTTGCAGCCTCTGGAAAACTTAGATAGAGCTACTTGGCCTATCTGAAGTGGCCTCTGTCTGTTCTGATGTTGCTTAATTTCTTTTGCTCTCTTCTCTCAGATATCTTGATATTGTTCTTAATAGAAGACTACTAGTGATCGCTTACTTTGTCTACTTTATATAGCACCCTTCCCCAGAGATACACCCAACTCTAGCGATTATAGTCTCCTGTAAATTGAAATCGGGTCGCTGTGATTTCTGAAATCCTCCAACAAATTAGGACCAAATTAGCATTGCTTAAAGCTCCAAAGGACTTGATGATCAAGCAAGCACCCTAAACTTCTGGGTCCCATTTCTGCTATCCTTTTCTGAGCTGCTGGCTCAATATCGTGTTATTTAAGAGCAGAGGGATTTAAGGAAGCAACTTTGGAATAGCAGTGTCTCACTCCAAAAGTAGGTTCACATGCACACAAGAGGTACTTTCTAAAAATAGGTTGACACCAGAAACAAACCAAACCAAAGAGCCTGAGAGCTGAGAGACATCGCGGGGATGTTTCCAGACAGCCACAATCGAGTAAATGTTACAATATGGTGAGTCAAACCAACACGTTGCTTTCTCGGTACATATAAAAGTTGTGTTTACAGTCTTACTTTGTTGTCTATGAAGCATATAATAGCACCTCATCTACAAAAACAACCCACTACCTTAATTTCTAAAAAGACTTTATTGTTTAAAAATGTTAATGATCATCTGAGCATCCTACTAGTTATCACTGGAAATTTTCGCGAGTGGAGGATCCTCCTGGTTACTAATGGCTGATCTGGTTAATGTTTTTTTTTTTTTTTTTTTGGTGCCGGGGATCGAACTCAGGGCCATGTGCTTGTACTCTAACCACTGAGCTAAAGGCCCAGCACCTGGTTAATGGTTATTGAAGGGTGAAATGCCTTTGTCATTTCTTAAAATAAGACAACAATTAAATCTGCCACATCAACTGCGTCTTCCTTTCTCAGGAGATTTCTCTGTAACCTGCAATGTTTTTGCCGACATCTCATCCACCCTAGATCCCCATTTAAACTGGAGTCCATCCTCTCAAATCCTGTCTCTGCTTTATCAACTAAATTTCCTTAACATTCCAAAAGCTTTAAGGTCATTTTTACAATGTTCATATCATTTTCACCAGTCCTAATTTCCAACTGTAGAAATTACTTCCTTTGCTCATACATACGACACAATCTCTATACCATTTGAAAAATTCCAGCAATTAAGTCACAGCTTTAGAGTCCACCTCCAATTCTACTTCTCTTACTTTTTCCACCACATCGGCAGGAACTTCCCCCACCACAATTCTGAGGCCCTGAAAATCATCCGTGGGAGTTGAATCGATTTCTTCCAGACTTCTGTTCATGTTGATATTTTGACCTGCTCCGATGAATTAGGCTCTTAATGGTATCTAGAATGGTAAGTCACTTCCGGAAGCTTCTCGATGTATCCTCCCCTCACCCATCAGAGGAATTTTTGTCTATGGAGGAGACAGCCTTATTAAATTTACTTCTTAAATAGTAGGACTTGAAAGGCAAAGTTAGCACATGGCCCATGGGCTGCATAATGGATGTTGTGTTAGCAGGTGTGAAATCTACATTCAACTCAAACTATATCTCCATTGGAGCTCTTGGTAACTATCATGAGCAGCAGTATTTTGGAAGAACTCTCTCAGATATGTAGCATGATTCTGAAGGTCACTAGGATTTCCAGAGCGCTAAAGAAGCATGGTATTCAGATTAAAGTTACCAGCTGCCTTAGTGCCTACCAAGACAGTCTGCCAGTCCGTTCAAGCTCGAAGCCAGACAGACTTCTCCTCTTCAGCTACAGACTTTCTAGGTGGACGTCTTCTTCCAGTGACAAGACTGTTTCACCTGCATTGAACATTTCTAGTGTAGTATCACCACATTCACTGATCATTTTAACTTAGTCTGCTAAATAATGATTATGTTATAGAAATGACTTTCTTCTTTAAGCCCCATGAATTAATTTCTGCTAGCTTCAGTTCTTGCCTCTACTAAAGCTTTCTCTGCAACAGCATTACAGTAGGGCCACTTTTTGTCACTTTTGCATCCACTGAAGTCTCTTCGGGAATTTTTCCTTGCATTTGCAACCTGTATAACTATTTGGAGCAAGGAGATACCTTTCAGTCTATTTTGGCTGTCAACATACCTTCCTCGCTAAGTTTAATCATTTTTAGCTTTTGATTTAAAGTAAGAGAGCTCTAACTCACTCTGACTTCAAAGCTTAGAGTCCTCTCCAGGGTTACTCGCTGGCCTACTGAATTATTTTGTCTCAGAGACTAGAGAAGACAAGGGAAGGGAGAGAAATGGGAATAACTTTTTGGTGGACCATCTGAATCACGCTACCTTTATCAATTAATTGTGCCACCCTCCATGGGCAGGGTTTGTGTCTTCCCCAAAATAACTACAGTAACACAAGATGGGACCAATTACAGGTCATCGTAGAGAATATAATAGTAATGATGAAAAAGTCCGAAACATTCTTAGCAAAATATAACACACAAACGCGATGTGAGCATGCGCTTTTTGAATAAATGGTGCTGGTTTACTTGCTCCATGAAAAATTGCCACAACGCTTTAATTTGTAAAACAGTATCCGTCCAGTGCAGTAAAGCAAAGAACAGTAAAACAAGATGTGCCTGCATTAGAAATGGAAAATGGTCCCAGATGACTTGGTTGTACAGAAAACTAATGTTTTCTCTTCAGCCCTCAAAGTTACAAAAATGTTGGCCAAATCTTTGAAATGAAATATGACATAAAATTCAAGGATCCACAGAGTAATTTAGCCAGATCTGCTGATTGTTTTCTTCTAATATATTTAATGCAGAAATAAGTCTCTGGGAATATGTTTCTTAGGTATCTGTATATGTTTATGAGGTACAATGTGATGCGCTGATTCATGCACACATTGGGCATTAGCCAATCTGTTACCTTTTAACTTTTATTATTTCTTTATGATAATTATATTTAAATGCATCCCTTTCATCTTAAGAAACAGGATGCATTATTTTTAATAAAATTAAGCATTTTACACCATAAAGGATGAGTTTTCATGGAGTGAAGATAGTGTGAATTCATAATCAAAACTGTGTTTAGGAAATTTCGTAAACAGATTCACGTTCAAACTGATCATTTCAATGTTTATACAAGTAGATGAGGAGCCAATATCGAATCTCAGTTAGTAAATAATTATTGAATACCCATATATGTCTAATACATTGATAGATTGGGAATACATAGATATGAATATGACATAATATTTGTCTTTCTGCAATATCTTATCCTTAGCCTTGTAAGGTGGGAAGTATATTTGTTATATTAGCTTAACACACAGAAAGCAACTCTTGTCTAGAGACATCAGTAGTCTAAGAGAATTGACTAAATTCCTATACCTTCTAAATTGGATAATTTGATGATTCCTATTATCTAATTCCCACTTGAGGCTTTGTTTGGGCTATATCTGAAGTTGATACTCTGTATCATCTTTTGAGTTCTGACTCTCAAAGTAGATTTTTATATGCCACAAACTACTAAGAAGAACCCTTGGGCAACAGGGAAACACTGGATTGTTTCCTGGAATAGTGTTATCAGGTAGATGCTTCTTCCATGATGGTGGAAATGTTCTGTGTCTGTACCGATCGATACATTATCCACTACCTACCTACACATGGCAGAGTTCATGATGAGGTGTTGGTACTGCCAGGGACTGAACTATTAATAAAGTGAATTGGTATGGTATTAATTTTAGTTATTTTATGTACATTTTGATAGCTACATGTGGCTAGTGAGTCATTTAACGGGCAGTAAATTCTGAGCACCATTTGCACTTAATCATAGAAGACTATAAAGAAAGCACCTACTTTTACACAAAACACCTGGATAAATCATGCCACACACAAAGCACACTGAATTAGTGACTGACTGCAAAATGAAAACATCCAAGCAAATTCTACCAGATGCTGCCGGAACGAGTCCCTAAATCCCAGGGGACTCTCCTTTGCCAGTTAGGGCCCTTGGGTGAAAACGTTTGAGAAAATGCAAACAAGATGATTATGTTTTTCTGTTTTTTTAAATTTTGATCTGCAGTTAAACACTATTGAGAGAAGACAGCAATCGTAGTTTTAAAGTCACATAATTATTGGTTCACCAGATTAACATAAGTGAAGCCAGCCCAGAGTTTAGACATCTCTAAATTCAGGGCCCTTCTGCTGTGGAAATTGAGTATCTGTCTCAGGGAAGTTAGCGACATCCTCGTGTCTACATAGACAAAACTTCTCAAGTCAGGTTGAGAGTTCAGATTTGCAGGCTTCGGGTCGGAGCTCTAGATGGTCCCTCACATGTTCCTGCACATCACACCCAGTTAGGCTTCCTGCCAGTATTTCCTTCCATATAGAAAAGGTGAACTCCTCACTCCTTCTTTTCTTATATGTTATGGCAGGTATGTACAGCTACAGGAAGCATTCAAATGTGTGGGAAAAGTGACATTTTAAAATGTTCTCTCTTCCACCAAAAAGAAAGAGGGGCAGTGTGTACAGACCAGCTAATCCACAGCAGGGACTCTCCCGATGTGACCGCGGTCATCGGGACCTGTGAGAAGCTGAGGTGTCTCATTAGGACCCAAAGAAGACTTCCGAGATTTCTCTACAGAGTGTTTCACGGCATCTCTGTAGTCTTATTACAAAACAGAAGTGATTGTTAGCAGATGTGGTTCAGCTAATTTGCAAACAGATACCATGTTGTTTATGTCATTCACGTGGATGGACATGCGTCTAGGGGCATTGCCTTGAATATCGGAGGTGATACTCCTAATCAGGATTTCTATAGTAGCTGTCTCAGAAATGCAAGACATAAAGATATGGGACTATTCCACTGAGAGATGGGCATAGCTTTAAAAGCAAAGCTATGACTATCATACATATTCAGTGTCAATGCCATGAGAGAGAGTACTAACCCCTCTTTACTACATGTAATTTCCTTTTGATATATCAAAATGTCTTTGTATACAAGACACCAGAAATGAGTCTTGTATTCACAAGACTTGTGTTCCTTTGGCTTCCTCAACCAATCTGAGTACCAGTGTTTATATTCTACTGCTACTAGGATAAAACTAGGTACTATGCATTTTACGACTGCTAACCTACGAGGCCAAAATATCCAAAATTCTCACTGGTATCTGAGCTAGCACAAAAGTCAGGATTACCAAATCGGACTCTAACATGTCAGAAAGCTTATGCAGCACCACGCTTTACTAACAACCCGAAGGATATGGTCACTACAGAGGCCCAGAAAACCGAAAAAAAGCCCAGTAAGTCAGGACACCTTCCTTGATCCATCTTCCTGTTTCACAACTTCACTCTTTGTTACAGAATAACATAGGACCTTCAACCAAGGACAACTTACCTAACTCAGTGAGGAGTCTTTATATTGTGAAACATGCGCATTTTATTTTTGGCAATATAAAAATATCAGTTTCATGTATGTAAACAAATGATGAACAATTGGTGTATTAGAAATAACATTTATTATAGCATCAGAAGTCATAAACCATACCATGTAGCATTACATTTAACAATGAATGTGCATGACCCTATCCAAAAAGAAAAAGAGAAAAGAAAATGATCCCTCCCCAAAAAAGAATTTGCAAGGCGAGAGAGATTTTTTTAAAAAGAATTTTAAAATATTGGAGAGCTAGGTCATGTTCACTGATTGGAAGATACGATCTTATTGGTAAATCAGTACAGTTCCTGAAAAAAATCTCGAGAAGAAATTCTGCAGAGATTAAAAATCCTTTTTTCTTTTCATTTCCTTCTATTTGTTTATTTTATTTTTATTGTAAAACATCTCTGCTTCATACTCCAGAGAGTAGTATAACTTATCTTACTTTGTCTGGGGGGAGGGCAAGTCTTACCTATTATGAGTTTATTCACTATTAATGATGCTTTATCCAAGGGAAGACTCTTCTAAGGCATTAACCAAATAAAACTTCTTCCTCTCAGTCAATTTCCCTGGCCATTCAATTGATAAGGAGTCTCCTACCCGACTTCTTTTTCTTCATATACTTCAGGGAAGCATGGTACTCACAGGACTTGAGTGTGTTACGGGACACCTGTTTTAACCCCTTTCTCGCATTTTCTTTTTGTATGTCACAGACGTCATACTTATAGTGAAATGGCAAGGAGCTCGATCAAAGCCCTCCCTCCACCACTTGAACATCTGTTAGCTGTAAAATAATGTTCGGTCCCGCACCATTCCTAAGGCACCCCGCTCTATACTAGTGAATAAAGCCCGACCCTTGCTGTTACATATTCTGATCACTAGACTTCTCTAACCAGGCCTGGGCAGAAACACTAACAGCTGTAAAGTTAAAGTCCCCTGGGAAGCAATCAACTCTCAGCCTCCAGGACCTTCCTGAGGCCACAGCTGTGAGGTAACAAAGACCCGTAAGTCACACAGGATGCCCACAACCAGGAAAGGAATGTCTAGCTCCTCTGGCCCAGATACCACCCACTGCCCACAGCCTCAAGATAAAGAGGAACAAGGATGTACCCTAACCTGCAAAAGTTTTGCGGGCCAGCCTGTTCCCTCACCCCTTCCCACCATAACTCCTACATTAAACCCTGAGCTCCTTTATTCTGAGAGCTTCTCCATTCCCTTTCCTGCCTTGGAGGAGTTTCCCCTCTGGCCTTATTCCTAAATAAGGCTCGTTGCTGCCGTCCTGAGGCTGCGGTCTCCTTTCTCCTGCACAGTATATTGACACTTGCCCCATATGTCTGTCAACTCACTAGATAACTATCCTGGAGTATTTCCCAGAACTCCTGTGTGTGCTCTAGTTTGCCTCAACCCCTCCTCCCATGCCTGGTATCTTAAGAAAACTTTTGAGTCTGTAACTTTACAATTACCTGAAAATTCAGATAACAGGACATGACTAAGATAGCACAAATATATGCTTAAGATACTCGTCAACAACTATTATAAATACCTACCTGCTGTAATGCTCTAAAGAATTCCATTTGTAAAATGTAATCACAAATTCACTGTATAAAAGCTCTGGTCAAACTCCAAATCGGGGTCGAGAGATTTTCCTCGCACTAGCGAACTCTTGAACTCTCGACCAACGGCTCATAAACAGATTCAAACTGGCTTATCAGTGTGTGGCGCCTCTCCTTCTCCCACCCACGTAAAGCAACCACTGGGCGTCCCATCCGGCCACTTAGAGTCCCACTTCAATAGCAATGTAGAATGGGAAGCAAAGAGAAAGAGAGAGTTCTGAGTTAAGAAGACTAATTAGGAGGCTGCTGCAATATCCAACTTCTTTTACACTTGAAAACTACATAAGAACTGAGAGAGATGATGAGTTTTATGCTTCTGGCCCAGGCATGGAGCAAATCTGCTAAAAGAGATGAACTGCATACAATAGGTGAAAGGACAGTGAAGGAAAGGGAAAAGAAATTCATTTAGGTCACACTCAGTTCTGGTTGACTCCAGGGAATATCTGTCAGGAAGGCAAACACAGTGGTCTAACGTCAGACAGGAGTTCTAAGTTATAAACATGAGTCACAAGTATACAACACTATGGAAGATAACCGATTTTTGGAACTTTGCTTTCTGAAGATGGTACCAGAACATAGAGCATTAGCTCCACCAAATGAGTCAGGAACCACGAAACGAATTGCCCAGGGATATGCAAGTCTGCAAACCAATACCCTGGAGTGCTGAGAGCCCCTACTTTTGTCTAGCAGGAGAATCAAGGCTTAAGTGATGAGAAAATACACTAATAACCCGATTGCCCTTAGCTCACTTTAACCTTATTTGCTAAATATGTGCATGGTCTTCTGATAGAAACACTAGACCAAAATTATCTGAAAAGGAGAAGACAGAATTCATGTCTGGGAGAAGATACCAGCCATATAGTCACACAGTAAAAGAAAGAACATCCGAGGTAGCGGAATCAGAGAAACAATGATTATTAGAATACGCTGGGAGACTTCATATTTCAGACTTCAAAATATTCTGTGTTGTGTTGATACCCATTTCACAATGGGTGAACAAGTTATCCTTTTCAATCTCATTTCTAAAATACATTGAAACTTCCATGAAATGCTAAAAATGAAGTGTCACATAACACTGTAGGGAAGGGTCCCCAAAGGTAGGGAAAAGGTAGGGTAAAGGCCTCACTGGACATTATTAAAAATTAATAGACAATTTTGACTTCTACAGCCAGACTCTGAAGGGCCTTTATGTTTCTAGCTATAATTCAATAGCTAGAAACACAAAGGCAGCTAGATTCCAACAATTAAAGAGACAAAGGCAAAGGAGCTAGTTCAGGGAAGGCCTCAGGTAGTGTGATTAACATAAAAATCCCAAATTTACCCTCTATTTGACCTTTACATCTACATAACCTAAGGCCCCTACCCATAATCTTATTCTCAGCCAAAGGACAAGAAAAGATCACATGGCTAAGAGAAATCCCAGACAAAGGTGATAGACAAGCCCAGGAACCAATTGGATTCCAAGGACCAACACAAGGAAAAACCCAATAAAAAGGAACTACAGAGAAGGACCCCCGAGTATTTTGCTTTCAAATGCTTCCTACTTGTCCAGTAGCTATCTATCATCTCTCTTTCTGCCCTTTTTCACCATCTTTAAATAAACTGTCTTCTCTTAGTTTAAACTTGGTTTCTTTAGTCCTTTACTGTAGCTGGGTTTATGATCGCCAGGAACTGTATCATCTAGCAGGGCAGCAGCTCACAGTCCACCTCTGGACACAACAACACTGACGTAGTGCTTGGTATACACTTGCACTTTTCTTTCTTCCTATAAAAGGTCATTTTCATTTGAGGTTCTTGGATATATTTGGTAAACTCAATGAAACTATGTGTAAAAATTCAAACACATACACACACACATTTCCACTTATCAGATGACAAGGATCATTCCAGGTGAAAGGGTTTTTCTATTTATGAGGTAATAAATAGGAGACTATAGCATTATATTAAAAATAAGACATAGATTTTATATAGTCAGGGAAAACTTAAAATATTTCAATTTCCTTACATGGCAAATTTACAGACATGAAGACATAATAGTCATTGAGCTGTAGTAATTAGTTTGACAATTTTCTTGTAAATTTGTGTATAGATACATATGGCAAAGGCAGAGAGAGAGAGAGAGAGAGAGAGAGAGAGGGAGAGAGAAGAAGGTCATCAATTCAAGCAGAAGTATTTGACTTTAAGCCTAATTAGTAGAATCGTGAATTGTCCGGGAAGTTTAATGCTTCTTGTTATTCTGAACATGCATGAAGAAAAATATGAAATTTTTATCTTTAATATAAATCAAAAGTGATCAACGTGCTCGTGTTTTGTGGGGAATGAGTACAGTGTGTGCTGTTCCTTTATGGCCTTTATATTTCTGACTGACCAAAAGCGCCCCTTCTTTCACACCACCCAGCTGTCAGCCTGGAAAGAACCGAACACAGAGAATGACAGGATAAATACGCGCTGCATCTGGCATTTGTGTCCTTTTTGCTAGAAAAGGTGAAACTGGGTTACAATCTCTTTTCCTTTTGTGATGAAGAAGCTTAAAATGAGGCCTTTTTACCACAACGCTCTCCCAGACTTTCTCCTTAAAAAAAGTCATCTCCTCAGGGGAGAGTTGTCTTGGAGGATTCAAAAGCATCCAAAGAAATAGATGCTGCTAAAACTCAAAGTAGGTAGAAATTTTCCCAAATTGAGAAAAATTTCAGAAAGTATAGAAGATTAAAGAATACAGAACTCTTAGCTTAGTTACCTGTTTTCTCATACAAAATGTCATTGAAAAACAGAAGACCAAAATGGCCTTAGAACTTTGCTGGTCCAGTAGCTAACAAAGTGAGCGCCAAATTATAAATGTTTTTAAATGATATACTTTTTTTCATTTTTTATGAGTCTTGTGATTTCTCAATATAAAAAAATGCACAATTTTAAACTGTGAAAAAAAAAAAAAAGCCATGGTATCTTAAATGGTCAGCCCCATTTTGGTCCTTAAATGAGATTCTTAGTAAAACTTTTGGCTTTCCTGAACAGTTTGAAAATTATCCACTGTCACAGACTTTTTTTGGTACTATAACAAAATGGCTGACACTGGGTAATTTACAAAGAACAGAAGTTTGATTCTGACAGCTCTGAAGTCTGGGACATCCAAGATCAACATGCCATTTTCTGGTGTCTGTTGATTACTCTCTTGCTGTGTTTTTCTATAATCGTGGGGGCGAGAGTGGGTTCTCCAAGAACTGTTCCAAACTGCTTTTAGGAGCCTTAATGTATAATCAAACGAAAAGCTTTCATGGCCTAATCACTTTTTAAATACCCTAACTCTTCATAAGATTATATTGTGAAAATCTGCTATTTGGAAGACACAGGCTCATGCCATAATTCCCATTTTACTTCAAAGTTTTTCCTCAAGTTGATAACAAGACCAATATATTGATTGATAGAAATCTAAATTTCACCAATCCATTACACAGCATTCATGACACACATCTGGGGAAGAAAAGTGGCTTCCTCTGTTTTGCCATCAGTAACAATTCAGTGTTCAACACATTTTCATGAATGAAATTTTCATTATTGGAAAGTTCTCATGGCAAGTCTAAATAATTTTCCAAGTCAAAAACTAAATTTGATTTCCTAAGGAAAAAATGCACATTTATTTTTCAAACTTTTGAAATCTTCTCTGTTCTCGAATTCTCCTACCACATTTTTAGAATCACTCCTGCTTTGGCTCATCCTCTCCAAACTATCTTCATTTTACTTAAATAATTCTTAAAAATATTCTCAAGACATATATGAATAATATCCTATCAGCTCTCTTTCCTATCTTTAGTCGTGCTGTGCTGGCTACCTTGATGTCCCAAATGCATTAGAAACATTTACCTGTCATGGTTATCTTGGTTATCTTGGTTATCTTGATCTCTTGGGGACGAGCTAGAAGTCATCCAGGGCCAGAGCTGTTAAATAAAGCAGATGAGGACACATTATATTTTCACGGACCTGCTTTTCCACCAGGAGGCGCTCAGCAGCAACATTCACTGAATTTCTGATCACATCTCACAAAGACACTCAGGAGAGCAGACTCCAGGGCTGCTGTAGAGAGAGGAAAGAACGATGGATAAGTGTATGCAGCAAGGGTGAGGACTGTGGGGAGATTCAAGGTAAGGTGTAGCATATTTTTCGCTGTAGCATAGTTTTTACATTTAAACATCTGCTGTCTTTTTCATCAGCCCTTGTGCACAGAATATGCCATCCAACAGCATCAGGATCCACACGGTTCTCCGGCACACACGGAACATTCATGGAAATGTGACACGATAACCACAAAACTAATCTTAACAAAGTTAAGATGCTCGAAATAGCAGTTGTCTTTTCAGACTAAAGCAGTATAAAGCTTAGAGTCAATTAGCAGAATTATCACAGAAAAATATCAAATATGTGGAAATTAAAAATTTTCCTCTTTAATGACTATTGAGTCAAAGAAGATATTTAAAAGGAATTCAAAGATGGCTTAAGATGAACAAAACTGGGAAGCAACATCCCAAAACTTAGGAGACGCAACAAAAGTGTGCAGTACTGAATGTGTACAAGGAAAAAGAAAGAGAATCTCAAATAAACACTGGATGTCACACCAGGAGGAGCTGTAAAAGAAAAACTAAACCTGAAGTCAGCAGGGAAAAAAAAGAAAAGAAAACAACAAAGAACAGCGGAGAAATAAGTGGAATAATGGCTTGAAAAGCAATCAAAAGATTAACAAAATTAAGAGGTTAAAAAAGCTACACAGAGTTGGTAGGTAGGTAGACTAAGCAAAGCAAGAGATAATTCAAATAAATAAAATCAGAATTAATGAAGATCTAGTCCTTCTGATGCAAAAGAAATACAATGGATCATAACAGACTGCTGTGAACAATGATATGCAAGCACAAAGCCAAAGCCTACAACAGAGTCACAAAAAATAAAAGGAAAAGATTCAAAGCACAGAACTGAGAATGTGTGAAACACCAAAGAAAGACAAATGGGAGAAAGGAACAATATACCTACAAGACAAGAAGACAGTTACAAAATGGATAGCCAACAAATTGCATGGAAGAAGTGGATAAATTCCTAGAAACATAAAGCCAACCAGGACATAATCATGAAAAAATTAAAAATATGAACAAGCCATTAATGAATAAAGAGACTCATTCAGTAATACAAACTCTCCCATCAAAGAAAAACTCACAATCTCATTACTAAGTAGCTGAATTCTGCCAAACATCCAAAGACCTACACGAAGCATTCTCTAACTCTTCCAAAAAACTGAAGAGAAGGGGAAATCTCCAAAACCATTTGATAAGGCTACAATTAACCTAATGCCAAAGCCTGGCACTGCCAAAAAGAAAACTATAGGCCAGTCAATTGCTTGAATACAGATGAAGAAAACCTGGATGAATCATCCCCAGTGTTTTAAATCATTTCCGTGTGTTCACTGCCCACCTAATTCATACAGGGAAAAACCCTGACTGATAAAAGTGAACAGTGTTTCTATTTGTAAAGATCCTTCACAAAAAAAGCTGTTGAAGAGTGTAGGAGAAGATACTGGGCATTTATATTAATAATAATGACAAGCACTTACGATGTCGCTGCTTATTTAATATTGGTAGGACGTGGGATATAAGCAACGAGTAAAGGAGCTTATTACAGCGTCCATCACGACACTCTTTCCTCCTGCTTGCCTGCCTGCTCTGTGGCATCCATTTATACACCAATGTGTTTATTCCAAAATCACCCCTACTCTCAGCTTGTCCTGGATCCCACCTAGAATTCATCAGTTCGTACTTCTCTGTGTCTTATTCTAACTTGTACAAATACTGATAATGGCAACAAAAACTCTCCTCTATTTTGTTTGTGGATTTGTCTGTACAAATTATACTGCCAGGCCTCTAAAGATTCAAAGTTGATCTTATCTGGTCTCACACATTTACCATAACTTGGTGTTATGTTTAATTAGAATCGATTAGGCACAGCTACATGTACCCCAAACAAAGAACAATGCTGACAGAAAGAAATCTTAACATTTTGTGAGCAGTACAGCACTGAGATTCAAAATTCTTATATCTAACACTCTAGAACATTGGCTCCCAACCTTTTTGGCATCAGGCACCAGTTTGGGGGGAACATTGGTCCCCCTTTTGGGCACCAGGGACAGTGTTTCCATGGATCAGGGCACAGTGGGAGACGAGAGTGGAAATAGAGAAGGCTGCAGATGCTTCAAGGAGCACACGGCCGAATCCAAAGTCCAACTCACAGAAGGTGGAGCTCAGGCAATGATGAAAGCCATGAGGAGCAGCTGTAAATACTGACGAAGGTTTGCTGTTGTGCCTACTGCTTACCTGCTGCCGTGTGGTCTGGTTCTTAAGAGGCCCTGGACTGTCGCTGGGCTATATTTCAGGGGTTGGGGACCTATGCTCTTGAATACCCAAGATTATCAGTGAGCTCTCCAGGCCACTCAGCAAGACAGCATTATTCTGTGAAGCTCACAATCATGGCAAGTGCTTGCTGGCATCTTTAGTCTCCCATAAAGACAGCAGCCATTAGCAAGTTCCCTTGACTCTTCCAGAAATGGTTCTGTTGTGTCTGAGTAAATTCCTGAGTTGGCCTCTAGTGAGTACCGTTCACCAGGCCACAGCGTCATTGCTTTCTCACGTTAGTTTTCCGCTGTGGTATTAGGGATTGAACACATGGCCTTTGCACTGAACTACCTACTCCCCCATGTTTTATCTATCTAATCTCTCTCTCTCTCTCTGCCTGGGATTGAACCCAGAGCCTTTGGGCTAAACTATATCCCATTCCTTTTTATTTTTTATTTTGAGATAGGGCCTCATTAAGTAGCTAATTTGCCCCCTAAACAGCTAAGTTACCCGGGATGGACTAGAGATTGCAATCCTCCTGCCTCTGCTTCCCAAATACCTGAGATTATAGACATGCACCAACATACCAGATACGTAACTTCTTTTTACAGTTGTCTTCGTAAACTGTTGGTAGGACAGAGAAAAAGAGGAGGGAGCTGTGGTTTTACTACTTTGAAAACCAAGCAGTGTCAGGGCTGCGATGGAAGGGTTTAGCTAATATTTATTAAACTGAACACCAGGATTTCCGATGTCACCTCCTTTACCTAACATGTCGACACTGAAAGAAGAGTATGCTGTGCGTGCATATCTGCATCCACATGTACACATGTACAGCGAGATAACACTATAAAGCAGCTCCACACGAAGACACACTGTGAGACCATTGTTACTCCCCATCTCTACTCTAATACACTAATCTCAGTACGTCAAAAACCACTCATTGTAATTTGGCCATAACTTCATAGAAACATTTTCAATTTCACCAAGAGGTAATTTTGATACACCAATTGAGATTGGGTGTTTGCATTTTGATACATTTGAAAGAAAGGCAAACCCATTACGATGAAATCACACTTTAAATACGCATGTCGCATCTGACTGCCAAATACAATTAGAAACTTGAGAAATAACTACTTGAAAAGCTTTTCAAGACAAAGCAGGAGAAACTCCAATTAGTCATACCATTCTTTTATGGGTTCACAATGCCCATCTGTGAAAACTTATGGCCCACTAGAATTAAAAATATCTACATCACGGAGCAAAGGAGTGCCAATAAAATATTTCAAAAATGAAAGCCCAAATCTCCCAGTATTAATTTATTTACAGCATGAGTAATTTAATGTCCACCTCAGACTTAATTACAAGTCATGGCCAATTAACTAATTTAGTAACAGTGTGCAAATAATGGGTAATTTCTATGCTCAGAAGAAACTTTAAGAATTACTGTAGTACCCAAAGAAGTATAAATAATGAGACTGTTTTCTCAAACATTTCTTACAATGAAATAGAATATTGTTATGAGAATTTAGGGTAGTGTTGTGGCAGAAATTGACCTTTGAGAAACCAAGTGCCATTCAGAGTGTTGGAGAACTCCGGTTTATTTAAGTTGACGGACTCAAGAGAGTTCACACTCCAAGATCCTGGGCCCAGAACAAAGTGACTTTGGGGTTTTATAGGATTTTACAACATCCTGTTTCGCTAGTTCCCTCGTTCCCCACATAAGGAAAGAATTTAAAAACTTCTATATGATTGGCCTCTAAACACACACAGGTGTACTTCCGCATTATCCTGAGGGGCACATAGGCAGTGGATACAGGATGTGAGGAGAGGGGGTTGGATTACACAAGCGTGTTATTAGGGACAGGTTGGGTCTGCCATCTACTATTTCCAAAGGAGGGTTTTATGACTCCTTGCCAGAAACCAGAGCCCTGGGCCCTGGGGCTTTTCTGCCTCAGGATTTTTTATTTTTAGTTTTATAACTGGAATCGAAAATAAATTTGGCCATAGAATTTTCTTATACATTCTAGAAAAATATTAGAAAGACATTAGTGAGTCCATTGGTGTAAATTATATTTTTATTGTAATGGGCTACAATTATAATAATGGAAGCTAATGCCTGATTTAACAATATGTTAAACTGTGTTCTTTATAAATGTGTTAAATTCCTACAACAATACTTCAAACTAAGCATTATTCCAATACTAATTTAGTTTGCAGTTCAGAAACAGAGCAGAGAGATCATGCAAACCCACCTAAATTCACGAAGTGACGGATAAACTCAGAGATTCTGAGTTTAGCTTGACATTATACATGGCAGAATACATGGAGCAACTGGAAAAAGTCTATTGAGGACAGAACTGATAATAAGAAATGATAATATGCTGAGGAACTTTAAGAGACACTTGAAGATGAATGTTTACTGCAATAGGCATTTGGCAAGTTTTCTAGTGGAAAACTAATCCGTCAATTTAGAAATTTCACGATTTCTCAAATGGAACCTGGACTCCCTGGAAAAGCCATCTGCTTAGTTGAGTATGAATCTGACTCTAACTCAAGGGCCACGTTCCTTGTTTCTTTACAGCCAGCAGAAATGAGCAATGTGGCAAGTGGAATACAAAATGTTTCAATGTCAGTAAAGCCTAGTGTTGAAACTCGGCTTCTTCGCTAGGTAACTTCGAGATTTATGTGGAGCTGTTTTATCTCCTGATGATTCAGTCTGATTCAGTTAGTGGGAATAATGATGGCTAATTTATACTTTCAAAATTACACGTTTTCTTTCAAAATTGCATGATACACAGTCTGGTTGTATGTATTTCAGTTTGTTGTTCAATATAATTTTGTTTTCTCCTCGTATGGTGGAAGAATTAGAGGAAGATAAGCACTAAATGATCTTGTTTTGGTCTTTAAATCTTGAAATTATGAGAAAGTATAAAAATGTAAATGTTTTCTAGAGTAAGTCAGGGTATATATGGTTGATTTTTTTAATACACTCTTGATTTCCAATACGGTTTTTGTTACATACTTTCTACAACTTATAATGAGTAAAAATAAGTTCCTTGTTTGTTGCTTTTGTTTTTATCCTCTTAAAATAAATACTTAATCTCATTTAGAAAAAAATCAATGAGTTGCTTCTTAAAAGAAGATGGTACACACTAAATGCCCATTTGAACCACAGCTTTGAAGCAGAATTTCGTTAATCTGCTAGTTAATTCTCTTTTTCAACTATGCCACCCCTCACGGCACTTTATAACCAAGAAATCAGTACTTTACAGAACTTTTTGTCCTTAATAAGCAAATATATCTCTTATGTTCTTAATATAACTGTAGCTAAGGAGAGTCCTCCCAGCCAACCTCCCTAATACCTTGCATCTGAATAAACTAATCTGAACAGCCTGTAGTAGAGAAAATGTTTTTTTCTGCAGCACAATTGAGCCCCAGAGTAATTCTCAGTGTGGAGGCAGCTTGTTCATGCTGGGAGTACTTGCCTTCCCAATAGAGCAAAATTACAAGGCCTCAAAAGAAATATGCCCCACGCTGGACTGAATTGTTTCCACATTGCATAGATATTCAACTAAGGCTTTCACCAAGTTGGTAAATACAATACAGTACCAATCTATGTATTGAACCAAAACAGCACTCTAGCTTAGGCAATGCCATATATCATGCCTCTAGTTCCAGAAATTTACAAGACAGAGCTATATTTATTTTTGCTGCTAAATATGCACTTTTGGCTGGCCTTTTTCAGAGGTGATGTGACTAAAGTTCATATGTCAATATCCTGGTCGATTTTTGCACAGAACTAGAGAACTAGTTAGACTGTAGTATACACTATTATCACAATTCATATCAACAGGCGTCAGTAAGGTACAGTTCCATTTAGAATAAAATGCAAGAACACGGCCTTTGGAGTAGAAAGTAATGGATGTAAATCTTTTCTTGTCATTAAACAAACATTCCCGTCCAGCAAATTAGTCAACCCATGTAAATCTCACTTTCATGGGTATGTGATGGGTATGATAATATTTCAAAGTTTGGTGGTAAAAATATAATAAATGCTTGTAAAAAATAATTAGTACCATGCATTTTAACAATAAATGCTCCATAATATTAACTAATTTTGGAAGGAGGACAGAAAAATCCTACTAGAGGTTACAGCATTAGAGCTAGACTACACTGGGCACACCAAAATAATGAGAAAGGTGTTTGAAAGAATGAAAAGAAGAAATGGAAATAGTTTTTGCAAATGGGAAAGAGAACAAGAGTTTGAGGGAGAAGGGAGGGATGGAGAGGAAGGGGGGATGGAAAAAGAGCTAAGATAGCTAATGTACATGTACGAACTCCCCATAATAAATACAATCATTATGTACTGCAAACATGTACTAATAAAATTTTTGAGGTTTTTTTTGTTTTTTTTTGTTTTTTTTTTTGGTGCTGGGGATCGACCTCAGGGCCTTGTGCTTGCAAGGCAAGCACTGTAACCACTGAGCTAAATCTCCAGCCCCAATAAAAATTTTTTAAAGAATATGAACAATATTAACAAGAGCAAAGAGATTTGTGCTGAATTTACGCAAAATACAAAGGGCTCCATTAAGATAGATGAGCACATGAAAAAAATAAATTCATTTCAGTATAAAGGATTGAGTACCAATTTCATGACTTACCATAATTACACAATATTGTCATAAGTATAGAGTAGAAAAATACAGAAAAAGTATAGAGCAGAAAAAAGTACAGAAATAGATCTACAGGTATTTGGTCTACTGATGTTCAAAAATGTCACTAAGATAATTTGAGATAAAAGGATAGTATTTCCACTAAATGACACTGGGATAACAGCAAATTCCAAAAGAGTTTTTAAAAATGATGTATTTTCAGGATAAAATAAAATTAAAATCTAAAGTATAATTCAATTTTTGGAAATAAGAGCATAATTCTAAAAGATCCCTGAGTCAAAGAAAATATGTTCATTGGAAATAAAATATGAATTGAATGTTCAGATAAATCCCCAGGAAATGACCTAGGGAAATATTTTAAAGGCAAAATTTTTTAAGGGAAGGCTGGCTTGAGAAAAGAGAATCTCGGATTTTGTTTTTGCTTTCGTTTTTTTCAGGTAGTTCATAAAAATTTAATAGTAATATAAAATAAACATATAAAAATCAACTCTTTAATTTTGGATGTTAGAAAATAATATACATAATAAATTCAACATAGTACTGATAGTGCTGCAAAATAAGATTTTATTTTTCAGATTATAGATTATGCCAATCAGGCTACTTTGTACTCTGAAGTTCAAAGATTATTCCTAAAATCATCTGGACAGTAGGCATCTCTAATGAAACCATGTAACACTTAGCATAGTGTAATTGAAGCTGTGTGACCATCATCTCAATAACCTAAGCAAATTCTCTTGTAATGAAAATAAAAAAAGCAAACATCTGCTCATACTAGTTACCAAAACTGTTTGTGTCAAAACAATAATGATTCCTTTTTCTTTCTTAATCTCATATTGCCAGTGAAGCACACGCTTGAGAGGAAGTGAAAAACCAAAGGGGACCTTTATGTTGTATGCTAGGTCAGTGTTAACATTCACAGCCTAATTTTTAGACATAATATTTCTGGTCCTTATAAAGAAGTAGAGTTAACCAACTTTTTAAACATCAGGAAATAGAATTTCGTGAGTCACTCATAATCACATCTTTCAATGATTTCTAAAACTCTTTCTACAGCCTGTTTCCATTCAGCTGGTTCAGGAGACAAACTGGTTGAAGTATGTTTGGAGAATCTCTGTTAAGATTGTACTGAACTGTAAAATAAGCATCTTAGACATGCAGTAAAATATTGTATGTATGTGTTATGACTGTCACTAAATAGTAAGTGTTTGGAATGGAAGTGCCTTCCATGAAGAGGACCTGAGATCAAGTAAAAATCATGCTAGATCACCATTCCTCTGGTTCATCATGGAGACTTAGTAAATTTTCTAAATATTTATCTCACTAACCAGACTCTCCCTCCTCAGTCCATGAAAAATCACACTGTGAAGCAGAGTGATACCAGAGTCCAAAATGGGATTATCATACTCACAATTGCATCAGCATTATTGCTTGGCTTTCTGGTAGAAAAAATTATGGGCCATACTGCAATTTAACTTTTGTATTGTAAGTTTTACTTCATAACGGTATCAACTCAAATGAATCCTTTACTTCCTCAGTTCTAAAAGAATTGGGAAAATCTGGAAACTTGTCTATTCTTCTCAAGAATCTGGTTCATTTAAAATATCAAAAGAAATGTAAATAATTAAGGATATACACATATTTCCATGATTTGAACATTATAGATATATGATATGTATCATTATATATGATATATAGTGATATGATGTTATATAATATATGATATAATATCTGATATAATGATATATATGATATACATGATATATAATATATAATGATATATGATGTGTAATATGTATATTATATGTGGCATATTATATATGATATATTATATACTATAGTATATATGATATATGATTTTCATATATACTATATATACTATATACTATATGGTATATATAGTATATATACTATATATAGTATATCATATACACTATATCATATATACTATACACTTATATAGTTCATATATATATACAATACATAATATACGTTAGCTATAATATATAGTATATATATGAACATCTATGGTACCCCTCCAAGTTTGCATAATTTTCACACATTGGTTAATCTTTTTAAGTACAAAAATAACAAATACTGATACATACTAATGCTGACATTTGAAATTGTAATAAAAATAAATTGGAATAAAAATAGCCATATGAAAACTATTATGTGATTTAAATTGCAAATTTTCTAAGTTGATATTCTATTACTACAGGTCATATTATTTTATAACTATAGAAGGATTTTCTTTTTGTTCATGTTTTAAAGTATTTTGGAAGACAGTGGAAACTAGCACATTGAAGTGGCATCAGCTAAAATCCAACAGTGATTATTGGAATGAATTCCATTTTTTCAATGATTTATTGGACACAGAATATACTTGCATAAGGGGAAAAATATAAAAAAATCCCACACAATGTGAAAGTTTTACTCTGGGGGAAAATATTTGGAAGGTGAATTTTAGGACTACAACTAAAACAAATATTACACAGTTGTGACACTGACTCTGCACATTCAGCTTAAAAACAGGAACTGTGCAGTCATCTGTGGGGCTAGTGTTTGCAAAGAAATTGTTACTTTACAAGAACAAAGAAAATGAATAAAAATGCAATTAATAGATCTAGCAAAAGAACTATATGGAAAAATTGTGAAATTACACTGAAGATATAATAAAGAACCAAACCACTAAAGAAATGAAGATCATTTGTATCAGGGTGGATATATGAACTGCAAGGTGGCATCACTGCATACAAATTCTCGCCTAATGAACAGCCTCCCCAAGTCAGTCTACAGATTCAGTGCGAATCACACAAAATTTTAACAGGAATACTTGAAAGACTAGAAATGCTAACTGAAATATTCATATAAAGTAACAACAAGTAAAGCTATGACGATTTTGCAGAAAATGGGTGGAAGAATGTTCCCAATCAGATATAATTATACACAATAAAATTATTAACTCAGTGTGGGGAGTGGAGAAAGGGAGAGATGGATTAACTAATAAAGCAGAATTTAGAGTCCAAAAGCGACTCGTGGAAATAAGACCTGGAAACGGTGGCCTCTCACTTGCCATCCTCCTGCTCCGGCCTTCTGAGCAGCTGGGATTACAGGCGTGTGCTCTGAGGAGAAGGACATAGAGGTAGACTGTGCAGATGGAAAGGGGTGTGGGCATGGGGAACAGGACGGGAGGGGGGAGAGGGGAAATAAACACGATTAAGATGTGCCAACCCCCCAAACTGCATCTAATCATCGCGCATCACAAATATATACTAATAAAAAAGACACTGAAAAGGAAGAAAGATTAGAAACAACCAATAAAAAGAAATAGGGAAGAAGAAATGTGGGCTATTTGGGGAAAGACATAGATCAAGGATGTCAGTACAATGAGCTATCTAAATGATAGAAAATTCAATTCTGTGCTTAACTCTCACTTTACCAAAAAATGAACTGTGGGTGGAGTAAAGATAAAATCAAATATCGAATGTGAAAGTCTTTCAAGGAGATAGAATAAGCAGCACAAAGGGTTAAAGCATTTAAAAGATAGTCATTTGTGAAGCTGTCATTGGTAACTTGGCCTGTGTTACTAGGTTTTGGAAAACTGGTTTTTACACATGTACACACATGCATTTATGTTAAAAAAAATGAAATCACATTGTGTGTCTATATTTAGTTTAGCATCCCTCCTCCTTTAAATGATTTTAATGACTGCATAAAATTTGCCTTTATAATAATCCAAAATTTATTTAATAAAACTTCCTTAGATGACATGGTTGCTTCTAAATTTTTATTACTATACATATGGTATACTGAGATTATGTTGCATAATTTTCATTATTTCATTTTCATTCCCTTAAATTAAGCTACTAGTAATTAGGTGAAAGGCAGGATCATGTGCTAAGATCTTAATCCATATCATTGTTTCCAAAAATTTCTCCTAATTTATAATTATATCAGCAGCCTGTTAGAAGCTTCTCAATTGTTTACTAGACTTAATATTTGTTATTATTTTTTGTCATCGTGATGCTGTTTTATGAATTTAAATGAAGAGTAGATTCATTCTTTAACCATTTTCTTTGATTACAAGAAAGATTGGCATTTTCTTTTGTGAAGTCCTTTCATCAGCCCATTTAAATAGGATTTTTCTACCTTACAGTAATGTTATTCATTTGTATTCTCAGAAAATATCATTTGCATTGCAAAGAAATTCTCCATGCACAGGCTAATTAAGCATACACTTACTATCTGTAAGAAGTTTCTTTTTGACTTATATTTTTAAAATTTAACTCTCGAGGAAATTGAAATTTTGTTTAATGTCTTTGAAGCCTTCAAAATTCACGTTTTGCTCAGTAGGCTATTTTCTGTCCCCACTAATTTAATATACAACAAACTGCAAGATACAGAAACTCTGATAGAGACTTCTGGCCTTCCTAAGAATCATGATTGTAACCATTCTCATATATTTAATACAGATTCTCACATAACTACCATCATTCATCATGTAAAATTATACTAAGGTGTTATTTTTCACAAGAGAGACATTTTCCCACTAAGCACCAACATTTAGAGTGTTAGATTCCTAGTCAACAAAAGATCAGCTCAAAGCACTTCCCAAAAGAGACTCAGTTTCTAAGTGATTAGCAGCCAGAGAGCTTTGTTCACATGCGGATCTCAGAGCAACTGGAAACTACTGACCTGTGGAAGACAGAGATCTTTAGGGCCTCAATTAAGAGAGTGGCTGTGATGAAAAAGAACAGGAGGAACCATGTAGAAAAGATATTAAAGTGTTCCCGATCCTTCCGCTCTGAGCATCTGTGCTATTTCATCATTAGGTCTCTGACCTATTCCATCATTAGGGCCGATAAACCCTCTTGCACTATTATCATTCTATGCAAATGCTGTAGTCTCATGTTGCCACTAATACTAAATAAAAAATCAGCCCACTCCCACCCCATGCTTCTTTTTCCCTAAAAGGCAGCGGCTTTAATTTTCTATTTTCCCACAGGGGGAAAAAAACCGCACAGGCAATTTATTTTTTCAAGGCTATAATCCTCCCTCTATTCATCTCCAGAATTGCCGATTACATTTTATTGAATTCCTGATAATTTGGACATTAATTTAGGAAGAATTAACAGCATTACAATCACCACTCAAGGTTATGGTATGATTCTCTGTCTCTAAGTTTTTGGAATTCAACTAAAAAAGTGTCGGTCCAAATCTTTCAAGGGGAGGTGATTTTATAATTTGTGATTGTTGTTGACAATGGGAGATGTTTAGGATAAATTGTGCCTATTATAGTCTCATTGAGCTTTTTGTTACTAAAAAGCAACTTTTTCATCGTAAAACATTATAAGAATCAGACTGAATATATGTTCATCCTATCAACTTCTCCCGTCTCTCTGGGGTCGCGAAGTACTGACTTACGCACCGAAGTAGGAGGCCTTCGCAGGTGCAGGGAAAGCAGGAAGCTGAGGAGTGTGCGGGGAGGAAACCCGAGACACCTGCAGGGGAGCCGCCTGGTCAGTTTACACCGCGTGGCTGCTCCGGGAGCTGACTCCGCCCCCGGGCAGTGTGAGGCCGCCCAGCGGGGACGGTCGCCCTGCGATGGTGCCGAGGCCTGGACCGCTGCCAGAGCCCGCCGTCTCCATGTCACGCTGGCTTGCTGGGCTCTGTGAGACCGGGCGGTTTCTGTCCCCCGTGACCTAGACGCGTAGTTCTCTTGCAAAGCTCCTGTGCAGATGGATGTGTAGGGAGAGTTCCATAATAGAATCAGGAATTATTAATTATCAATCACAGTTTGGTCTTCATTTCACTCCAGCAAGGGAGTAAGAGAGATGGGTCTGAGGATCTGGCTTGTTCAATGTAAAAAGGGGAGGAAATTTAATTTGTTTAAATCACATTCCTCCCAGGAAAAGCCGAAGACAACCTCATCAGTGAGAGCTCATTTTTTAAGAAGTACTTTTGTTCAGTAGAGAATCACTTTGGTCAGAATACAAGAGGATGCACAAGACAGAATTTGTGCAGCTCCCAAAGCACTTTTGAGTTTCTTTCCAAGTTTATTTCCAACCTTGTTGTGTTTAGAGCGTCAGGGAGTTTTAGTTCAATGCACTAAACTAATTCATTATCTCACAGGAATCCTACTTTATTACACTGTAAATTTTGTATATGGTTTTTTTATAGTTATATCCAATAATAGTAATCATAATTACAAAAAGAATTTCATGACAAAAAGTAATTGTAGAACTGGCCTCATCTCACTATCTCAGTTTTACAGAAAGAAATATCCAAGGACAGGTATTGAGAAGTCCCAGCTACGCGGCTGGCTGGCCCAGTGAAGGCCCTTCAGAAGGGACCGTGCTGTACTCATCTGTTGTTGCCCAGAAGCCTAGCAGGACACCTGCCACCTACATGGAAAGAGCCACTGAATGTCTCCCCAGTATGAGACTTTCTAGAAGTTGAGTCTAACTTGCCAAACAATATCAAACTCAGTGTAACATGATATCAAACATTTTATTACTATTCTAAAACCAATTGGTGATAAAAATTGGGGGAAGTGTTGTATATGCCATTTTGGTCTTTGTAGGTGATGCTTGGCTTGCAAGACAAACTGCGGAATACAATGAGAAGAACATTATTAATAATCAAGAGGTCACAGCATCATAGGAAAAGTAGCACAAGTTCTTATTTTGTGTCTGGAGGATTAAATGCCATTCTTTATCAAATGAGTATATGAACAGATAAACTCATTGATTCGATTTATGTTAAATGAGCATCTAGTAGGTGCCACTGATTGCATAAGATGTTGGCGGTACAGAGATACATAGGGCACATTGAGTAACCTCAGGAATGTCAGTGTGTGGTGGCCCCAGGCGTAGGTGACTTCACAGTGCCCGGTAAGTGCTGATGTCCCAAAAAATAGTTTATTTCATAGCAACATGCAATATAGCTCCAAGATACAAGTCATGACTTCTCAGAAAAAATAACGACATGTGGTTGTAAATGAGTGAAATAACCACTTACTCCAACATAAATAGATGTGCTTAGTACGGCCACCCTGAAAGACAGTGTGATTTAGTAGAGAAATGAAAACCAGACAAAATATTGAATTGCGAATGGATTAAAATGTTAGATTGTATTCAAGATTTTTGTTTTGTTTTTTGAGACGGGGTCTCGCTATGTGGTTCAGGTTGGCAGTGAACTCACTACATAGCCCAGGCTGGCCTCAAAATCATGGTGATCCTCTCGCCTCAGCCTCCCAACTGTTGGGATTTCAGGCCAGAGCCACAAAGCCTAGTTTGACATTGCATTCAAATGGAAATTCTAGCACTGGCTTTTAGATCCTGAGTAAGTCACACAGATTTTTGGAGTCCTTCTTTCCTTTTTTTTTTTGCTGGGGATCAAACTCAGGGCCTTGTGCTTGCTAGCTCTACCACTTGAGCTAAATCCCCAATCCCCAAGTCCCTCTTTCTCAATTGGCAAATGTAGATAATACTATACATTTCACAAGATCATTGTGAAAATTTAAAAAGGGTCAAATATGAAATAATTAAGATAGTAACTTCTGTTGGAAACGTGATACTAACTGAGCAAAATGCAAATTAGACTAACATGAGCAAAAAGCAAGCCAGGATAGTGGTATAACACATGAACTCTTTTACCTAAGAACATATAGACTAAGTCAGGAAAAACATGCAATGAAATATATGATTCCCAAGGACAACACGGTTACACTTAATTTGCAACATGTATACTATAATCTGACATTGAAAATATACAAACATTCATTCAATACAAAAAGTACACTATGTTACATAATAGAGAAAATAATTAGTAGAAAACCAACAATAATGCCAATAACATCAAATACAAGGAAAGTGACAGTTGACATTTATTTAGACCTTCATGTGTACCAGAAACTGAGCTTGAGATCTTTATATGCATTTAACACCATTGATAACCACAAAACCATCCTGTGAAATAGGTATCCTTATTATGCTCATTTTACAGATGGGGATAGTAAAGGGCACTGATTAAAAATACAACTCTGTGGGCTGGGGATTTACCTCAGCGGTTAGAGTGCTTGCTTTGTAAGCACAAGGCCCTGAGTTCGATCCCCAGCACCAAAAAAAAAAAAAAAAAAAAATACAACTCTAAAAGTCTATAACTACTAAGGTACAAAGGCTGGATTAAATGCTGGGCCGCACCCTTAGCCTTAATAAGAGAATCACAATTGACAGCTGGAAGCGATGCGATTCTGACAGGGTTTAAAGAAAATGGTTTCTCCCTCCCCACTGCACCCCTTCCCTACTGCTTCCACCACGCCATTTCTTCCTTTCTAAACACTTTGTCAATATGCACATTCTAGGGACGTGATCTGCGGTTTTTCAAGCATAGATTCTGTTCAAAATGTATCCTAAGACCCAAATATCAGAAATCCAGATTAGTGAGGCAACTGGAGACCTCCAAATAACTCAGAATGTTAACTCAAAGAACACTAACACAATATATAAAACAGTAAAATACAACAAAGTAAATGTGCAATCCATGATGAACAAAATACTGAAATTCTAGATAAAGACAGCATCCAGGCCTCTCTCCATGCACCTTTATGTCTCTTGCCCTGTAGTTTGCCTATTTGTTTTCTTAAATATTGCATTAAATATTATTTAGGACAATTGCTGAGGTATGGCACCCTTTAATTTCTGTGTCTCTCTTTCCCCACCCGCATCCTAGCCAGTTATCTTAAGTGAGAGACCAAGATAAAATGGCTCTGAGAACAGCGGTTGTTTTTAGAGTGAACTCAGGGAAGCCCATAAGTGGCCCAAGTAAAGCACAGCTGGTGTCTCCAACCCTCTTCCTACTGCGCCCCTCCAGCCACCTGTGGGGCTCTTTAGACCACAAGGCTGGTGGATTCAGGGGAACCTCCAATATGAGATGGCATTTAATCTAGGGAAATGAAACTCTACTAATTCCGATCTCTCATTAGGAAAACGAACGTATCCAAACAGCTGAATTTATGTGTCACCATTGTATAACGTGGCAAAGACAAAATTTAAACGGTACAGAAACAGCCACTTCTCAAATACACCTTAAACCTCCATTGCAGGTATTTTTGTCTCTGTGGTATTATTTTTTCCTGTGTTCACTTCAAATGCAGCAGCTGATATATACATTTGCGTGCATAGGCACATGAACATATAGGAAGTGTGAGCTGGGAAGATGATCTGTTGAATCTCTGTTTCAGGATGGGCTCTAGTGAATTGGAAAGGAAGGGGAGAGCAGAAATATGATGCACTTTGTCCTTGAAAGTCCTTTCTTGGGAAAAAAGGAACGATGGGTCCGACTGTGGGACAGAGGCAGGCATGCTGTGTATCTTGGGATCTTGGTAATTATTTATAGTTGACACTGGTCCAAGGACCAGTCTGTACTCCTGCTCTCTGGGACTGGCTTAAACTCACCTTCCTTCTGTTTAATAGGTGTTTTCACACCTATCCCAGGAGGTTCTTCCTGTATGGACACATACCAGCCTAACTGCTGCCGAGAAGGCCCCTCATCCTTTGCCCCCATGTAGACACCCAGAGATGGCTACAAAGACAAGACCTTTAGTAAAATGGCGCTCAAGGTATTTTCTCTAAATGTGGCTTTCTCCACCAAAAATTTACCGCTGGTCCTAAACTGTCTAAAATCTCAATCCTGGAAACTTTGGCAACACAACAAGTTTTATTAGGACATGAGGACAAGTTTCCTCCATTATTAGGACAAGTTTCCTCCATCCATCTTTTTTAAGGGTCTTGTCACAAGGAAATGATACCTAGCATTCTTAAATAGAGCTATAATAACTTAGGGGACTTTTTGTGCCAATGTATTATAGACCACAAATGGCTTCAGTTTCCTGAGCAGTTTGGGAGCATTTTCTTCCTTGAACTAAAATCTGACTGCTCTATCTCCAAACTTCTGTATAAATATGTGGATCTATCCAATAGCATAAATAGGACAGACACTACTACACTTCAAATTTTCTCATAGTATTTAGGAGGGCATACTTTACACTCTGGCTTACCTCTTAGCAGCAGTGTAAACTAAGACAACTCAGTTAAACTTTCCATTTTCTCAGGGGAAAACAAAAAGCTGAAAATGTTATGTTTCCCACCAGGTTTATTATGAGTATAAATCAGGATCGTTTATAGCCTCCAAGGCCTGAGCCTGTATTCAGAGAAGACGGTGGAAGGCCATAGTCTTGGTCTAAGTATTTTCCCCCACTGGGAGGGTTTGGGGCACTTAACATTGAACATACACTGTCATTAGAAGTAGAAGTACAGGGCTGGGGATTTAGCTCAGTGGTTAGAGTGCTTGCCTTGCAAGCACAAGGGCCTGAGTTCGATCCCCGGCACCACAAAAAAAAAAAAAAAAAGAAGTAGAAGTACAAGAAGAAAATACAGCTTGCAGCAACCAGGAATCATCTCTCATCATCAAGAGGCATGATGCCTCAGAATATTTTAATGCGCACATTTTAAGAAGCAGCCAACGTTATGTCGGGAATGGACACATGGACCGTGTGTGTGAAGACGGAAGTGAACGGAGTCAGGAGAAACAGTTGAAAGCCTTGATTTTTGTGGGTGTGCACAGAGCGACCCTGAACCCACTCCCGGGCTTAATCCGTAGAACACCTACATCTCATACTAAAGGTGATCCTTGTTTTCCCCACAGGGAGTTGGAAGAGACGTTGTTATTTAGCTGCCTGGATGTATTTAATGAAGATTTTCTGAAGCTCTGTGTGTGTTGGGCTGTTAGATTGGTACCAGGAATATTTTGTTAGCTGCGTTTCTTGTCTTCCCTGAACTGACAAAGCAGTAATGACAAGTGACCTGTAAAGGAGTAAGTACAACTGAGATTAGACTGAAGCAGGGAACGATGGT
This sequence comes from Hystrix cristata, assembly GCA_004026905.1. Lineage (NCBI taxonomy): Eukaryota > Metazoa > Chordata > Mammalia > Rodentia > Hystricidae > Hystrix > Hystrix cristata. Next base: position 85,884 of record PVJO010004754.1, read on the forward strand.
GGAGAATGCATCTTATCATTTGCCGTGGATCATGACAACAGCCCTGTGAGGGAGATTACACACATCTTCTTATTCTCTCTGACGAACATTTCTTGTGTTTTCTAGCTGCCCCACGACTTTAAACATCTTTGCATTATTGTCAGACTTTTGCATGGATAAACCCATCACCCAATATCTTTCTTTTTGCTTTTGTAACTCGAAAGCGAGCAGGTGACTGACAGACCGATAGCCACAAAGGGTGGAACTCAGTTTGGAGCAAAATGACAGAGGGAGTTTCTGATACAGAGTAACGGTTCTTGGGAGCAGCGCTTAGACTGTTCACTGGGATGAGGTGTCCCCTTAGCACGTGACATTTGAGACACAATTTTGGGCTTCATTCTCTTTGATCACAGAAATGTCATTTGTACTAGTTGCCCAACTTTCCCAGCATTTCTGTGAGCCCCCGAAATCATTTTAATAAATTAATGTTTTAAGGAAAATGCTTACACGGCAAATGTGGATTCTCTTAATTATAAATCACTCTGAACATCACATATGCATGTTGCAGATGAAGAGCTCAATTTCAAAATGTTGAGACACTTATCTAAGGCGATGTCTCAGGAAATGATGGAAAAGTCACCCACAACTGGCCCCCCGAAGCCCTCTTTTATTTCTTTTGTTTTTATCACACCATGTGTTTTATATCGTAACGCATACAAGTCTCACTGCATGACAGTCTATGGAAAAATAAGACTATAACGAAGTTAAACTCTTCACAGGGTCCAGGTTGTTGGGGTGAACATCTGGGCCGCACTTCCTGGGACTGTTGTAGCAAAGACCTCCACCCTTCTTCCCGACACTTTAAATTAGTTTCCACAGCAAACCTAAAATACTGATCTATCTCTTCATTCAATTATCAGAAATGTGTTGAACACTTCATTGCACAAAACAATGTCCTAAGAAAGTAAAATACTGGAAAAGACAATTGACATAAGCTCTGGCACTCCATGTTCCCTTTTATATCAGTGTGGCCATGAAGAGGGACTGCATCACTTTATCCAAAACTCAGGGCTGGATTATTTGTAATGCTTAATGCCCTCGAAATGTTACAGTGTTACACTTTAGATGGCAAATTATATTATAATCCTAAAGGTGTTAGATGAAGATGAGAGTTCAACAGTTTGTGTTAAATTCGTAACAAACTAGAGAAATGTGAGCATACAACGACATTTAACTCATCATTTGCAGAAGGACTGGAGTAGAGTGGAGGGGAAATAAATGAACAAAGAACCCCTCCACTGAGAAGCAGCATCTTGGGGAGCCCATCTCTGTAAGAGAGATAGTTCCTTTCATGGAGCAGGTTTTCTCTAGTGATTATTCAACTGACAAGTCTCAGTACAAATGCAGTTTCTAAAATTATCACAAATACACACATAAGGGCATCCATGTGTGCACACACATACATGGACTCCAAGAATAAAAGGATCCTTTTGGAATCTTCACTTCAATATCAGACGCCAGAAGTTTTTACTATTTATGTGCCAAAAGAAAAACCCTTACTAACATTCTTGGTTTGAGCATCTATAACTACTTTAAAACATATTGGGATTTTTCCCACCTAACCGTCAAAGCCTACCAGTCCAAATTAAGGCCATTTTGTATAGAGTACAATTATGCTTTAGCAAGTAAATTAATCTTGCATCATCTGAGTTTCGTATAAACAGAACTTTATGTTTTTTATTTATAACAGAAGCTCAGCCTCAATGCCCCGTTGGATGTGGCAGTGGTATTTTATTTAGGTCTGAGAATGAAAACAGTGAATAAAATAAATGAGATCTAAATAAAATTATGGCAAAAGTAAAACTCACTTGAGATCTGTGTCTTTATGTAGGTTAATGTGCTTTAAAAATTTGGCTTTGCTTTATAATACCCAAAGACTATCTCTGGATTTGCAAGTTGCTCAGTCGTTACAAGCAGTTAAGTAGATTTATGATTCATGTCCTACCTGCTTCCAAACTAGACTAGAGGAGGCTCGCCCCCAAGAGGCGAGTGTAAAGAGAGTTTTAGAAACAGACAGAGGCATAAATATCAATGCGGCTGTGAAAATACCCACAGCAAAGTTAAAATGAGCATAAAAGGAAAGAAGATTTACGAAGAAATGAGGCAATAACCATGTCAGGAAAAACTCTAAATTTATTCAGGATTCCCCAGCAGCCAAGAAGAAAAGGGAAAGAGTTGAAGAGGTAGTAACCAGTTCTGAGGAGCATTAACCACGATCAGTCTACCAGGCCACCTATCACACATCGCAGGGTCTTTCAGGAAGGAGGATAAACAGGGTCAGTCTCGGCTTCCGTCCGTTATTCACGTTGTCACTCAGTAAAACTTAAAGAGAAATGGGAACTTAAATCCCCAGAGTGATAAAGACTGCCCTTAATACCTGAGTGTTCTTAGGAAAAATCACCTGGTTTCTCAAAATAGCATTTTTTCATTTTAAAAATACTGTCCTCAAAAAAAAAAAAAAAAATACTGTCCTTGGCTCCCCGTTGTTCCCCTCTGCCCCAGCAGGCAGATGTGTTTCTGCAGGGAAGCTCCATTTTGCCACTCAGCATGGGCAAAATGCAGATGAGGGAGAGAGGGTGACGCTGAGAACGAAGAGCCCCACGGCGTCTGCCCCACTCTGCGCTCCCCAGCCCTGTCTCCCTCCATGTCTGTCACTCTCAGGAGGCTCCTGTAGTCCAATGAGCTGTTACAAGTGAAGCTGCACTTTTTGAAGAAGCAGAGGACCATTTCTTAATTTGATTTTGGTATCCTAATGTAGGGACAGGGGTCCCCATAGGTAGGGAAAAGGTCGGGTAAAGGGCTCCTTAGACATTATTAAAAATTAATAGACAGCTTTGACCTCTACAGCCAGACTCTGAAGGGCAGAGACAGCTATGATCCAATTGTTAGAAACAAAGGCAGCTAGATTCCAACAGTTAAACAGACCAATGCAAAGGAACTACTTCCTGGATGGCCCCAGGTAATGTGATTAACATAAAAATCAGGCACTCCCCCTTTGTTTGATCCTTGCATCTATATAACTCGGCCCTAAGGCACCCACATATAATCTTACTCTCTGCCAAGACAAAGGTCACAGGGCTAGGAGAAATCCAGGCAGAGGTGACAGATAAGCGTATGAGCCAATCAGATTCCAAGGGCCAACACAAGGAAAAACCCAATAAAAAATGAGGGACCACAGTGAGGGATTCAAGAGTATTTTGCTCTGGAATGCACACTGAGTAGCTATCTGTCATCTCTCTTTCCTCCTTTTTCACCACTTCTAAATAAACTGTCTTCTAAATAAATTGCCACCTCTTAGTTTAAACTCGGTTTCTTTAATTCTTTACTGTAGCTAGGTTTACGATTGCTGGATGTGTATTTTCTAGCAGGGCGGCATCTCACAGTCCATCTGTGGGTGTAATGCTTTGGGAAGAAGGAGATTTTGAAAATGAAGTCTTACTTCATAGTACAGATGTGCTCCATCCATCTCGGCTAAGGAAAAGGCACAGGGGTGTATTCTACAGACAACTGCTTTAATGATAACATTTACTAAGTACTGTCAGGCACTATACACGGCTCTTCACAGTCATGATTTCATTTGATGTTCTCAGTATTATAGGCAGCGAAGTAAGGTAGAAATATTATAGGCAGTCAGACAGGGCTGGGCCCTCAATGCAGTCAATACACAGGACAACTATGGCTGGAGGCGCATCCATTGAAGGTCAGGTCTCAAGATAAGGATGGAAAGACCAGAGCCACACCCCTGGCTGAGGGATAAACAATGAACTGAAGATTACATCTGTTAAAGCCTAGGTCACCCAGGTGGGCGACCAAGATCTCCGGATCCAACCCACCCTGGAATGTCCTTGTTCTCTCCTTGCCGATTTACTACGTGACTTGCTTCCCCATTGGACCACTATTACCTAAACGACTACACTTGTAATATTATTGGTTAATCATCATTTTGACACACATTGTACGCGCCTCACAATTTTGCTCTATAAAACTTCCCCTGAAGGGTGGGCTCGTTGGCAACCCACTCGGGTCCCCTCCTATCTCTCAGGAGCTCTCTTTCTCTCTCCCAGTAAAATTCCTACTCTTAACCTCCTTTGTTCCTTGGAGTTCATTCTTCGACTTCAGGGAACACAAACTCAGAGTAACTGACATCTAGCAGGTTGGGAGTTATATTTTTTCCCCTATATCATCAGGAGCCCTCTCGGATGGTACAGTTACAATCTTTGTTCCACATATCCGTAAGCTGAGTCAGAAAGCAAACAGAACTCAAGTCTTGGCTTAAAGACAGCCTGCTGGTGGAGCTTTCTTTTATGTCCTACCTCATGCGGCATCCCTACGTTATTCTCCAACAAATAGTCCCACTGATTTGTCTCATGGCATGTATCAGAAGCTGCATTTGTTCCTGGCTTCTGCATCGCTATTTATTTCCTCCACTGGGATGTATTCTAGGAGACAGGACCCACATCCGCATCACACACACATATCTTTAGTGTCTTCCACTGCAACAATATAGCCACACAGCAATTTTTTAATAAACAGCCTTCAAAAGTGCAGGCCCTTAAGAATGCACTTTTCACTACAATGTATTACATTTTTATTTGCTTTTTCAGCTTCACAAAGCAAACATTAAGCAAATTACGAATGTCTCTAATGTGCTGGGAAGATTTTATTTCAAATTGAAAGCAATGGCATACGGTCATTTCCTACTGGTCACCAAAGATACTCTAAATTTATTCTAAAATGAAAGACAGCATTGGAATTTATGTGGCCACTTCATGATAGTTAGCCTTTTGATCCCAGAAGTCTTTTAGCTCTGTTAGATCCAAAGCGTGACTAAAAGCTGAAGAGAAAATTAATTGTGCCAATAAATATTTACTTTCATCTCTTTTCTAGGTGCCCAGGGAGCCACTTCTAAACTGTTTTAAAAGGGGAAATTAGGCAATCATTCGAATGGCTTTGTGAATAGTCAAGAAAAGGGAACCTTTCTAAGGTATGACACTCATTTTTCTGCTATATATTATCATGTATAAATGGCTTTCAATTACTTTACATGTAGGAATCTGATCTTAAGAAATTCAAATACTTCAGTTAACAAAACTAACAAACTCATCTAATGCCTGTTTATGCAGGTGATCAAACACCTCTTCCTCCCACTGTCTTTTGGTGTAGAAAATGCTAGGCTTTTACTCCAGAACTTGTGCTACTTTTCCTGCTGCTTGTACATCCTTAACACCTCTCTCTCTCTCTCTCTCTCTCTCTCTCTCTCTCACACACACACACACACACACACACACACACACATCTTCCTCTGGATAAACCCCACTGTAGTTCATGATAAAACTTACATGTTACCCTCCCAAGAAAGTCCTCCCTCTTCTCTTTCCACACTGTATACAGCCCTTGCTCAGGCTACTTCTGCAGTCTCCTTTATCATTTTTTAAAATTCTGAGACAGGGTCTCACTAAATTGGTAAGTTGCCCAGGCTGGACTCAGACTTAAGGCTCTTCCTACCATGCCTGGGTTTTCTACCTTCCTCTTCCTCCCTGCTTTCATAAACCAGTCTTCTTTCATTCCACGAATCATATTCTATTGTCTCTCTCTCTATTTAGCCCTCTTACTTATTTAAGATGCTTATAGCGACAACTGTGTTTATTCATATCCACGTCCCTGATTTCTAGCTCAATGCCTGGTGAATAATAGGTTCTAATAAATATTTGTTGAATAATTAATGAATGAGAAAATGGAATCTAGTTCCTTGCTTGGAGAATGATGGGTGACCAATGAGTCCACATAGAACATTTCTCACGGGACATTTTCTGCCAAGTCTCTGATGTCATTCGGATTTCTATCCCCGACTGAAATGGCAAGCTTTAATTCTGCTTTAGTTCTGCCCTGAGAGAAGTGGGGAACGAGATGGCTTAATCAGAAGCCAAGCCCACTCCCACTCCTTTTCTCCTTCTAAACCTGGTCTTAGAACCCCGTTAATATTTTTGTTAGTCATAACCTAACATCTGAGTATCACAGAAGGAATGTTAAACTCTCCTGTCTCCTCCTTACCGTAGGACACCCCCTTCCTTATCAGCACTCAGACCCTGATCTCTGCCCCTTCACTTGTCAGGATATTAAAAGAACTCTCACTAGGACAAACCCCCAGACTCCTATATAGTTACTCAATCCCCTTTTAAACACTGTCCCGATTCCTAGTGCCATAAAATCCACTTTGAGTCTGTAACTTCTAAACTGCCAGAATTCAGGAAAACAAAGCATGACTAAATGAAATAAGACTGTGTGTAATAAATATGTGCCTATGTAAAACCTTCGGTACAAACCCGAGACTCCATTGTGGAGTAACTTCCCTCCAAACCATATATAATGGCTAAGCAGACAAAGACTCGGGGTTGAGAGGATTATTGCATGAGCAAACTCTCGATCACCAACTTATAAACGGACTCAATTTGGCTTTTTAGCATGTGGCATCTCTCTTCCTCACATCCAAGTGAGGTAAAGCCAGGTCAGCGAATGGGGCCAACACGGGCTTCCACTTCACCGACCACTACATGGATTCCAAACTTGAAAGCAAGCAGGCAAAGGGTACCAGAGAGGTGTGGGTCAGTAAAGGTAAGAGAGAGTAGAGCTTTGTGGGAGACATTTGTTTGGCAGAGTAACATGGGAAGCCCAGGGTCAACTGCTTTGGACAGTGAGATAAATCTTCAGGGAACCTTAAAAAAACTTTTGGAAAAACAGGAGGGGCGTTTATAAGGCTGCTGCCAGTGCTACCAAAGTGGAGCAGTTCATGAATTTGAGGAATGTGCATTTTTTATTGGTATCTATTTGTGCTACATAATAATTACCCTCATTTTGGAGACGTATCTTTTTCTCCAGATCCCTTACCTCTTCTCTAAAACCTCTTCCTCCATTTCCTACCATCTCTGAGGAGGAATGTGCAATTCAGAGTGACTGCCCTGACCTCCACTTTTACAAAGTACTCTGTGAATAATTACAGAAAAAAATAACAAAGGCTGACCCAGAAAGGAGAATACTCAGAAATCCAGGAAAGCAGAAAGGAAGTGGGTTCTGTGTAATAGTTTTTCAGTTTTACACAAAAAGGACCAATTCCATAACATTCACATGGGGATTAATACAAGGCATGGACCAGAAAGGGTCCCAGAGTTGAAGTAGTGTCATGGTTTATATCTAGATGTCCCCTCAAATTCTCTTGTGCTCATACGTGGGTCTTTTGGGATGTGACTTGATCAGGGGTGTGTGATACTGGACCAGTCCACTGAGTGGTTTAGTGGTTTAGTGCAGTTGGGAGTGATGGAATTTACCGAAGGGAGAAGCCCCACCTTAGGTGTGGGTTGCACTAATCAATTGGCTTGTAGCCTAGATGGAATATAAAAGGAAAGAAGGAAGGCAGGATCACTGATTCCTGCCTACCCTGCCATGGACTGTTTCTCCCCTACAATGCCCCTCTGCCGTGTTGCCCTGCCTTGCAGCCATCCAACTATATGGGCTGAATGCTCTACAAACTATAAACTAAATAAACCTTTCCTCCTTTAACTTGTGGGTGTTGCATATCATGGCCCAGTAACATGATAGTAATTAAGACAAGCAGTAATATCAAATATCCACGAAAATGAAAGGATGATTTTTCCAGTAGTCTCAATTAGCTAATGATTTATTCAGTTTTTCTAGGAATGAGAAATTAAACTTAGTGATAAATATATGCATGCATACATATTTTAGTATGTTTGTATATAAACTGATATAATATGGTACAATACAGTATAATTCACGGTATTGGCTCTGTCATACTTGGCCTATGACTATCAAATTCATAATTTCTGAATTCATAATTTCTCCAGGTAATTTTAAAAGTTAGTTTAACTACAGTGCATTACACTTCAGGCATTAGTAAATTTGTTGAATGGATGCATGAATGAATGAAAGCTGATTTAGGATATTGTCCACACCAACAAGATTTTCTAGAGCCTCTTTTCATTCTTTTGGCCACATGTATCTAACCACCCACATACAGGGTTTTTAACCAGCCTTATTTGGGTTGTGCCTATGCAACCTTACCCATGCTACTTACTTGCTTAGGTGCCTATCCTTGATGCCAACCCTAAATATTTCTTCATGGTACCAACTTCCACCATCTTTCCATAACGAACTCGTGCACTACAGTGTCACTTTCTCTAGGGAACTTTGCTTTGGGTCCGATTTAGAATAATGCCTCAACTTCCTGGCCCCCATTGCACCCAGGATGTAGATAAATCTTACTTTATTTCATTTATGCTTCTTCAAAGTTTATCCACGTAGTTTTCCCAATTTTCCTATTGCAAATAATTCTACAATGAACTCGATTATAAAAATACCTTTGCATATTTTAGTTAAATCATTAAAATCATGAGTGGTTGAAATAATTCATTTGTGATGATATCTGGTACTATTTATATGTATGTTTCCTTCTTTGTTATTTCAGAAAGAATAGTTTAAAATCAAAAATGTTACCCTATTTTATAGAAAATTATGCATTTCAAATAGGCTTTATATGTTCCATGAGATTCTTTTACGTCTATGGTTATTTTGTCATTGAATTCTTAATTTTATGTATTTTCACTCTTCCCTTTTAATATTTGTTTATTTTTTATTACTTCTGTCTTTGATTTTCATATTTTGTTGTCATACATAGACTTTTCTACTCTACTTTAAAATTCTTGTTCATACAAAGAATCAGTGCTTGGGACCACATGCTATTAAAAAGCTTTTGCACAGCAAAAGAAATCACCAATAAAGTAGGGTGAAAACCCACAGACTGGGAAAAAATTTTTGCTAGCTACTCATCAGACAAAGGTCTAACATCTAGAATATACAAAGAACTCAAAAAAATTAAACCTCCCAAATTTAAAGACCCAATCCAAAAATGGGCAACTGAAATGAATAAACATTTCTCAGACAAAGAAATAAAAATGTCAAATAAATATATGAAGAAATGTTCAACATCACTAGTCATTCGAGAGATGCAAATCAAAACAATGTTAAGATTCCACCTCACTCCAGAAAGAATCGCGTATATGGAAAAATCAACCAATAACAAATGCTGGCGGGGCTGTGGGGAAAAAGGAACACTCCTCCACTGTTGGTGGGAATGCAGACTGGTCCAGCCACTGTGGAAATCAATATGGAGATTCCTCAAAAAACTACAACTAGAGGTTCCATTTGACCCAGTTATTCCCCTACTGGGGATCTTCCCAGAAGAATTAAAATCGTCGTACCACAAGGACATATCTACACAATGGAGTACAACACTGCCATAAAAAAGGATAAACTAGAGTCATTCGTATATAAATGGATGTTCCTTGAGAACATACTTTTAAGTGAAATAAATCAGACACTTATTAGTACACATCGAATTGTTTCTCTGATATGAGAAACCATAACTGTAAATAAAAACAAAGAGGTGTAATAGATATTATATAAAAGGAGGATGGTGTGCAGAGGAGAGGAGTACTAGAAAGAAAGAAGGGGAAAAGCAGAAAGGCAACAGGGGAAAGAGGGGAAAGGGAAAATATGGAAAATGATGAATGAACCTGCTGTAAATAGGGAGGGAGGGAGCAGAGGGGAGGGGCGGGGGAGAGGGGGGAGAACCAAGATACATCATGTATAGGTACATAAATGTAATGAGTGTGACCACTGTATGTAGAATGTACCAATACATGTTCTTGGTTTAAAATTAAAAAAAAAAAATAAATAAAATAAAAAAAATAAAATCCTTGTTGGATGATCGGTTAATTTATTTTCTTCATGACTTGTCATGAATTTACATTTTTAAGTTATACTTTATGCTCTGAATCTAACTTCAGATCTGTACAATAATTATTAGAGTGTTTTAATAATTATTAGTACATATTATTACTACATGTTACTACTACCTATTATTACTACATCTATAACCATTTCGCCTTTTTGATATGAACATTTATTACAATCTTTTTAGTTTTCAGTACATTTGTATTTGGTTCTTCTGTCCAACTTTAATTTGGTACAGATGTTATGTCTAAAGTTAAGTAAAATTTTCTTTATCTGCATTACTGGCTCGCTATATTTTATCTGTAATTTCTAGGACTGAAGACATTTTAACATCCTGTTTCTCACATGCACATATAGGCATGTTTGTTTAAATTGTTATGTGCATGTGAGTAAGTCAAACACTGTTGTGATTTAGTACTGATTATGCCTGGGGAGTGAAGTGGAGACAGACTATACTTTCTTTTCATCACACGTACTTTGTGGAATTATTTGTTTAATTGGTAGCTATACTACCCTTGTATATTTGAGATATTTTTTATTTTTTTTGTGGTGCCGGGGATCGAACTCAGGGCCTTGTGCTTGCAAGGCAAGCACTCTAATCACTGAGCTAAATCCCCAGCCTATTTGAGATAGTTTTTAAACAAAAAGAATTATCGAACTCATTTCTCTTTGTGAATATGATTACAGATGCCGTTTCACTTTAAACATCTTCACCCATGGGTAAATTTGTTCTTCACCTATTTATTAGTTGCCTTCTAAGTTAAGCACAGGAGTCTTTGTGTATCCAGTGTTCTTCCTAATCCTTTAATGCCATGGATCCCATGTCGATAGGGGCTGCTTAGTTTCCCTGGTTTCTCTGTCTTCCATTCTACTGCCTGGACATATTTACTTTCCTACAACTCTCTGCCATAGATTTCTTTGTGTACACGACTTTTGCCATTTTCTATGTGCTCATATAATTTTTCCATCCTTCATGAATTTCAATAGCCTTACTAAATTTAGTTTCAATCTTGATTATTTTGAAATTATTTTTTAACACCCAGTCATTGCCTTGTTCACAAGCTCTTGTTTCTATCTGAATTTGTCCATGGAGGCTTTAGTTTCTCACCTGAATGATGTAATTTTTCCTCTTTTCTTCCTTCAGGTGTCTGTCTGCCCAGGACCACAGCAGTGCAGGGGAGCTGATGCCTGAATGCTCAGCACTCACTCATGGTGAACAAGAGTCTGAAGCCACGTGTCCCTGCCTGCTGTTTCCTGGGAAGAGCACTCCACATGTGCTGCACACTGCACTGCCAAGGCCCAGGGATCTCGCATGGACACCAGCTCACCACTTTACCCTTCAGAAGAGTTCTTGTCCCTCGCCCCACATTTCTTTCCCCTTTGTTTCTTGAAATCATTTCTTAAAAACCTACCTCAAGCTTTCATCTCAGACTAAGGCGAATTTTGCACACACAGATTTATATCTTCCTCTATAATGGGAGAAAACGGATTTCTACATTATACTTTTCTGTTCTATAATCATGTTTGTTATCTTATGAAATAACTAATCTTCACGAAAGTGCCTTGCTTTGACATAGTTCATTGTATCTCAAATTACTCTCTTCTCAACCTAGATTGGGTGCAGACTGCAGGATTTCTTCCAACTTGTACCTGGTTCTATTTTCTGCGAGGTGCTTTTATCCATTAGTGCTTCACTGTAGTTGTAAATACTGCAGCATAATTTGTTTTAATTTCTTTCCTCAATGCTGCCATTTCCCACTTCATTTGGTGCTCTTAACTTCGAGTCTCCTAGCACATGTCTTGGGTTTTGCCTCAGCCTGGATTCTTTGGGAAACAGAGTTTGAGGTGGAGTTTAGTGCAGGAAGTTCATTAGCTTGTGCTCTTAGGAATAGCCCCTGTAGCAGAGAGAGGAACAAATCAGAGTGGGGCAGTGGGAGAAGTCGAGCTTTAGTACAGTTGCACATGTTGGAAGTAGTCAGTCTCAAGGACTCAAAAGGACTCATGGGTGATATCCTCCATCTGCCCCAAAGTGGCCAGGACTTTATGCTCCTATGTAGGTTGGTAAATAGATTTTAATCTCAGTGTGAAGAGATTGAATTTGAACTAATGTGTGCACTGTAATGAGGAAATCTCTGGCTGGAGGTTCTATACCATTAGCAGCAGCAAGACCACCCAAAGTGAGATCTGGGGGGCACATCTCCAGTCCATCATGATTCATTTTCATCCTGCAGTTTTACTTTCACTGCTTTAAGGTTTGCTATGTTTTAGATCTAAATTGTCCCTCAGAAGCCTCCTGTGTGTGGAAAGTGACTGGAGCACGGAGTGCTGTGCTCATCAGTGGATTCATCCATGGATGAGTTCATGCCATCGGAGGCGGGCCTGGTTGAAGGAGGTCACTAGGGCGTGACCTGGAAGGGTGTACACTTGCCCCCAGCTCCTTCCATCTCTTTCTGCTTCCTGTCCACCATGATCTGAGCAGTGTTCCTCTATCATGATGTTCCCGCCTTGAGCAGCTGACCATGGACTGAACCCAATGGAAAGCGGGAGCCTAATCAACCGCTCCTCCTTTAAATCGCAAGTGTCCAGTACTCTGCCTTCCTAATGGAAAAGTGACTAATACAGAGTAACGTTCAGGACCTGCTGAATATTTTCCTTTTCCTTAAAGTATTCTTTAAAGAAGTTCATTTTCATGCTTATTATGACTTTATTTTCCTTTTTGTGGGGATTGGACTAGTTAATATGCTCTTCTACACTGATCATTTCTGTCTGTTGTTCTTTACGAAGCTGGTAGCTTTTCCTGAGATATCTCTTTGTGAATATTTTTTTCTTAATGCTGCTCTCCATTTACCTGACTTGTCTTCCAGGCTTTTCCCTCTTGAAATGTATACCAAAGGGCTGGATTTTGACGGCTTGACCTGTGTGCATAGCCACAAGGTACCATGGATCTACGGTGTGTCTTCAGAGGTGCATTAGAGCTGCTTGCATCAGCAAGTCGCTGCCACAAGCTAGTGTCGTTGACACGAACCATCGCCTCTGCCGGAAGTTGTCTTCTTTCTGCTATGCACTTGGACACACAGAGTCATCCTCTGTTCTCAGCTCAGAAGTTACACCTCAGTGAATTCCTCACCACTTGAGCTGCATTAACCTCCCTATTATGAATACTGTTGATGGATGAAAATAGTTAAGCCGACCTTTAATAAAGGGACATTTGACAGTCATGAGGATGTCTTCAGCGATAAGGTAGATTACCACATAGAACACGGGTTTAATTGTCTCTGTTTTTCTGATAGATTTTCCCCAAAACTTGTTAGAATTCCCATTTTAATTTTTGTATTATAAATTAATAAGATGTCTCTCACTAGACCGGTGGGCAAAGGTCAGATCTATTCACTCACCGCCATTATTTTGTTTCACATAACACAGCATCCCGTACTCAGTGTATAATAAACCTCAGTGCAATATATTGTATGAGTAAATGGTCGAATTAAAAAAATAAAACAACAAAATCATTCTGGATACCAGACATTGGTTAGTTTTCTGGAATTCGTGTACATTGTTACGGATGTTTTGCAAGCTTTCAGATGCAAACATTTATAAATGTACCCCAAACACACCATCACATAAATAATGAAGAAACATGATGCTCAGGGTCAAAACTAAAAATATGTAAAAAGTGTACTCTGTGGCTTTGAAGGGCTTTAAACCTGAGATAAAATAGCTTCCAGACCAACAACACATCTGTCAAAGTCCTTGTCAGTCAAAGTATCCAAAAATTCATGTATATTCATTATTCCGGTGAATGTTTAAAGTGAGGAAATAGGAAAATGAACTCAATTCTTATCAGTATGTTCAGGCTAGTGAGGGAGAATTTGAATGTTCTCACATTAAGCCTGTTCATCACAAAAGTGCCAGAGTGACTTTCGAGGTGACTGGAAAAGTACACTCTTGTCTTTTTGCTTTGGTACATCTTGAAGTAGAACACCCTAAAACCACTACTCAAGGGGAATTAACCTTTCGAATTTCTTGTTGTTATAAAAAGAACATTCAACTTATTCCCGCTTTTAAGAATTTTTTTATTTGTAAAACCAGCACAAATAAATTTGCTTCTGAATTTACATGTTTTCAAAACAAATTTCACACACTGTAAAATAAATCTGTGTCACAGTTTAAGAAGGTTCAAGTATCTTTCCTGGTAAATATTTGAAGTATATTTGTGTTTTGGTAACCTAGAAAAATATTTCACACTGCCCATAAAGGTCTGTGAATGTCAAATACTTTGAAATATTTTCCAGAAAGAAATGGGTGGTTTGAAAAAGTCTTTACTTTGTTCTCAAAAAGTTTTCATTTTCCCTCCCCTGGAAAATAATTGAATGTTCAGTTTATATGTTCTGCCTCTCAGACCTTTCCCTCTGGAGCTCTTTTCCTTCCTAGACAACATTTCAAACACCTTTTATTATCTCTTCACTCTGAACAGTGCAATTCCCAGAGAAGTGTTATTTTGTCCATAGAACCAAATTGCAGTCCCTTTAACAATCTCCTCTCATTAGCATTTTACTTTAACACTTCTAGAAAATTAATTGCCTTCCGTCTGAGATTAACATGCATCTACCAAAAAAGAGAGGTTTTCTAAAAGGAAGAAGAAGTTCATTCTTATAACATTAATCATTTTGCTATTAGAAAATAATTAATGAGTGTGAAGTGCTTTCTGAAAAATCAAAACGAGCCGATGCTGTGCTCTATGATCTCCACGTCAAAGAACACTTACTCTTTAATTTCTAACAAGACAGTCTTTGATGAATTTACATATAATGCTAGATTGACTTAGTGAAATACACACACCAAACAGTAATTTCAGAGAGAGGGAAACTGAGTCCCAAATATGCACAGTGTGATTTATCCAGTGTATAATGAGGGTTCCTACTCACACAGCTAAATAGGGCAAATTTATGGAAACAGATATTAAGTAGCTCTTCAGGAGAGTGAGAAGCCAAATTTTGGTAAACAGCCAAGAAACCACACTCAAAATCACATTACAGAATCAGCCCACCGGAAATACTGCTTTCTCCCCTGTGAGGTATAGACAGTATATCTCACATTCCCAACCCAACTGCTGAAGCCGGCGCAGGGGCCTATAGAATCACTACTACTGCCAGCCTAGAAATGCGATAGATGGCAGATGCTCCCATCCTAACTGAAAGGACTTTGTCTGCTCTAATTCTGTGCATCTTTAGCAGGGTATGCAGAATCTGGGTGAGCTGAGACTCTTTGTGACAGTCTGACTCACTTATCAAGGTTACAAGCAAAACTACTAAAAATCCTGAAAGTATTCATATAGATTTTTAATGCTCCTCCTTGGGAGGTAAATTTGTCTAATAGCTTAGGAGTGTCATAAACATCTGTTAACAGCTTTCCTCTGCCCAGGTCCCCACCATGTGCTTCCTGCTTTGGACTCAGCTGACTGTGGACTAAATCCTCTAAAGACTGTGAGCCAGAATGAACCTCTCTCCTCCTTCATGCTATGACTTCAGGTATTTGTCCCAGTGAGGAGAAAGTGACTAAGACACCAATATAAGGAGGATAGTAAGTATGACTGCATATTAATATTACGTGTAAAGAATGCTGGCTTCATTCTCTCTCATTTTCCTTCTCTTTTCTTTCTCTCTCAACCTTCTCTGTCAGTCTCCCTCTATCTGCCTTCCCTACCCCTCCCTCTCCCACACTCCTCTCTCTCCCTACACATCTATGAAGAGTTTGGAAGAATAAACATGCTATATAAGGACATGCCTCCATGTTCCTAACCAGCAAAGTGTATTTCAGAAGCTTCCTGGAGCCCTGAATACATTCACAGCCTTGTATTTCGATTGCTGGAGAACCACCTCAGAGATCTGCGATAGCACTGGAGATGGAAAGCCCTTTAAGACCTGAGAGTCCTAGTGTGAAACCTGCCAATGATATCAGCAAAGAATACTAGCATGGAGGACTATGTGTTATTGTTTATATCCAGATGTCTCCCAAGGCCTCATGTACTCTAGGTGGGGCTTTGAGTAGGCAACTGGATTACAGGAGCTTAAAGCTGGTTTACTATCTGGAGATCAGGTCTGATAGGAAGATATGGGTCACATGGATGCGTGACGTGGAACGGTTTATGTCCCTTCCAGTCCCTCCCTTGATCTCTCTGCCTCCTGGATACAATCTTGTGAACAGCTCTCCTGCTCCAGGCCCCTCTGCCATGCTTTCCTGCCTTGGAGTCCGCCAACTACAGACTGAAACATGAGCCAAAACAAACCTCTCCTTCCTTAAATTGTGGGTGTCCAGGATTGTGCCTCAGTGAGGAGAAAGCGACTAAGACACTGCAATGAGGAAAAAAGCCAGGAATCATGCAAAGACATGGGAAGGAAAACAGATTCATACAGGAGAATTGCATTTTTGATGCACAAATTCAAAGATCTCTAGGGGTGTTAATATGGAGGAAGGCTATGTATACACTGAGCTGGAGACCTCTACAGGAATTTCCAACTCCTGATGGACAGTTATTAAAAAAAAATTAAAGTTTCTATTAAAGAAATAATTTCCTCAGCAATAGCAGCACTGGTGAGCAAAGCCTGGGCAGAGTCAGGGCTCTGTCAGTTTGGTCCCCTTGAGGTAGGAATAGGGCATGGTTAAGGCTGGCTGCCAAGGGAATGTGACCTGGAGGAATGGCCTGGACCTGACGTCAACCCCGGGGGAGCGGCCTGGATCCGACGTCAGCCTGCAGCGCCAATTTCAAGTGCCACCCCTCTCACGTGGATAAATAGAAGCAACACCAAAAGCAAGCCCCTTTCTTTTCTACCATGCCGCCAGGGAAGGCGCTCTCCCTTTTCCCTCCCATGGAAGATGGTGTCCGCACACCCAGCGCCACTGCTATCATGCCTTTTTTGTGGTAACCCCTACCGTGTCTTTTAGGCTTGGTACACATTTTTCTGTATCTATTATTATGCTCAACTTTCCTTTTCTTCTTTTCTCTATACTTTTAAATAAAACTTTATAACTACTTTTTGCCCCTCTCGTTCAATTCTTTGCTCGAAGAGGGGAAGAACCCACAAATATCAGAACCTACCTGATAACATTTTGGCAACCCAGATGGGACCTAACAAGGTAGGAATATTGAAACCTACCTGATAACACCCTCTCTCCTGTCTCTCACTCCCCTCGCCCCCAGCCCCTGTGTAATTCTTTGAGCCTTTAACTTGACATATTATCGTCCTCCCTGCAACAATGCTTTGCATGGAGTCTCTCCCCCACCATGCCCTGATCCCAGGTCAATTCCTTCTTACCTGGCTCCAGACGTGCCCATCCCCATGCTGGGTGAGCATCCCTAGAACCCTGAGAGCCGGGCTTGGCCGGAAGGGCCTCGGGTGAAAAGACCATACACTTTCTGTGTCATGCCTTCCAACTCTTCAAATCTGCCCAGAAAATTTTTGCCAGAGCCATGCTCCAATTCCATCAGAGCTGTGCTTCCACGAGCCCCAGGACACTGGCTGATGGACTAATGCACGGGGACAGGATGTTCGGGCCATTTGGCTGAGAAGCTAAAACAGAACATGCAAGTTTATCCAGAAGCTGGCTGCAGAGGGGGCCACAACAGCTGTGGCTGTCACACTAGGTCAACAGTACAAGGACAGGCACTGGGCCTTCTCCAGCTGTGAATGCAATATACACACTGAAACAGCACAGAAGAAAATAATAAGGAAAGCAAGCTGGACAATATGAATATTGATGAATGCCTGACTTCAAATCTTTACACATTTCCTTCCTCCTGCAGATACATCCCATGTAGGATTAAAGCTAAACACAAATAAAATGACACATGACACAGCTTCACTACTACTAGGACACAGAGCCGGGAAGAGTATAGCTCATTTTCAGTACTACAGATGGAACTCAGGGCCTTCGTGCTGAACTACACTCCTCCCCCCTTTTGAAATTTACTAGGTTTTTTGTTTTTGTTTTTGTTTTGTTTTGAGACAGCGTTTTATTAAGTCACTGATTTGCCAAAACTGGGCTTGAAGTTGTGATCTTTCTGCTTCAGACTCTCAGAGTGCTGGGATTATAGACAGCTAAGTAAGGTAGAAATATTATAGGCAGTCAGACAGGGCTGGGCCCTCAATGGAGTCAATACAAAAGAGGAGAATATGCTCCAACTATGGCTAGAGGTGCATCCATTGAAGGTCAGGCCTCAAGATAAGGCTGAGGGATAAACAATGACCTGAAGACCCCACTCAACTGATCCAATAAAGTCTAGGTCACTGGGGTGGGCGACCAAGACCTCCAGATCCACCCCATCCTGGAATGTCTTTATTCTTTCCATGTTCATTTGCTATGTGACCTTCTTCCCCATTGGATTAATATTACCTAAGTGACTACACTTGTAATATTATTGGTTAATCATCATTTTGACACACGTTGTACCTGCCTTGCAATTTTGCTCTATAAAACTTGCCACTCGGGTCCCCTCCTGTCTCTCAGGAGCTCTCTTTCTCTCTCTCAATAAATTTCTTACTCTTAACTTCCTTGTTCCTTAGAATTCATTCTTTGACTTCAGGGAACACAAACTCAGCGTAACTGACATCTAGCAGGTTGGGAGTTATATTTTTTCCCCTATATCACTAGGGATTGGAGTCTTTGGTTTTTTGAGTCTGTTAGTGTCTAATTCAGGGACCCTCCCTGGCAACCTAACAAGATAACTTGTTTCTTTTCCTCCCTTTACTGTTTCAGAAGTTTCACATTTTATTTGTATGCTTTTCTTGAATACCTTTAATATTTTATGTCAAAAAATTTACATAATAACAAACCAAAAATAAAAAAGATAAAAGCACATTTGTCTCATCTCCTTTGAGTTCCCTAAGTGCAATTCCCATTAAAAATATGAGCATTTTGGCCAGAATGTTACTAAAATTTTAACTTCATTAATTAACCTTTACTTATATTGAAATGCACTATAATATTGATTAGCCCATCCATGTACTGTTTCTTTTATTCTAAATCTCCCATTTCCTCAGCATTTTTTCCTGTTTTATGGGTGGTGTATCTTTGAGAAGGTCACTTGTAAGAGCTCCTTGAACAGTAAATTTGCTGTGTCACTGATAGTCCGATGATATCTGTATTTTCTCCTCACAATTAATTCATAATTAGGTGAAGATGAAATTCTAGGTCAAAATCGTATTTTTCCACTGACAGAAATTACTACATATTCGCAGGATCCAGTGTTGTCAGGCAGCCCACATGGACAATATTCAGCTTTAAAAACTGTTCTCCCAAGTATTAGGGATTTATAATTATCGTTTAGTGTCTTTAAATATCAGGCGCATGTTGCAAAGTGCAGGTTTTTAATACTTGTTCTGTTTGGCATTCTGTGTGTCCTTTCCCTCTGAAAATTAAGGTCTTTTGACACTTTCGGGAAATTCTATTTGTGATACTAATATTATATTCTCATAATTCCTTCCCTTCCTCCCTTCTTTGTTATCTCTCTTCCTTCCTTCCACCCTTCTCTCCTTCCTTCCCTCTTTTCTTCCTTCCTTCCTCTCTTCCTCTCTCTCTCTGTATTTTATATTTCTGTACATCCTAATGATATATATTGTATTTTCTGGATTTATCTTGATTCTTAAGCTTCCTTATAATTTCAGTTTGTCCTGGTAAACTATGTTCAGGGGAATCGTATTTTCTTCTTCTTGATCAGTAATATGACCCCACATTTTTTCACCCTAATACTCAGCTCTTCAGTCCAATTATTTACATATTTATTTATTTTACATATACATTCACAATTTCTAAGAACTCCTATTGGTTCTTTTTTCCTATCAACCTCTTTTTATAATGAAGATGTCTCTTTTTTCTTTAAGTATAATGCTCTATTAAAGTCATAGCTGTCCCTCAGATAAAGGTCTAACATCCAGAATATATAAAGAACTCAAAAAGATCAAACCCCTCAAATTTAAAGACCCTATCCAAAAATGGGCATCTGAAATGAATAAACATTTCTCAGATGAAGAACTAAAAATGGCAAATAAACATATGAAAAAATGTTCAACATCATTGGTCATTCAAGAGATGCAGATCAAAACAACACTAAAATACCATCTCACTCCAGAAAGAATAGCTATTATCAAGAAGTCAACCAATAACAAGTGCTGGCGGGGCTGTGAGGAAAAAGGAACCCTCCTGCACTGTTGGTGGGAATGTAGACTGGTCCAACCACTGTGGAAATCATTGTGGAGATTCCTCAGAAAACTACAACTAGAGGTTCCATTTGACCCAGCTATTCCTCTGCTGGGTATCTTCCCAGAAGAATTAAAATCATCATATCACAGTGATATATGCACAACCATGTTCATAGCAGCACAA